>JAOSLM010000115.1:11918085-11930195 GCA_025629765.1 Eleginus gracilis | reverse complement strand
TGCTCCTTCATCTGGTCACGTTCTACCCACCCTGCTCCTTCATCTGGTCACGTTCTACCCACCCTGCTCCTTCATCTTGGGCAGCAGCTTGTCCAGCACCATCATCTTGCCACTGTTGACCGCCAGGTGGAGGTCGGTGGTGTAGGGCGGGCCGGGCTCGGCGCCGTCAAACAGGTACGGGTGGTTGCAGCACTTCCTCAGCTGCATCAGCACGTTGAGCAGGCGCATCTTGTCCATCTTTCCGGCAGAGTTCAGGATGTCGATGTCCTTCATGAGGATCTTGGTGTACCTGCGAGGTCACGGTGTGTGCGGTTAACTTCTAGTCAGGTGGATCTTCGGACAGCTCGTCAGCTAAATTCAAGGCAGCTATGGACTGAAGGGTGCGGACACTTACCACTCTCTCTGCATCTTGCTCAGGCCGACGTACATCTTGATCTCCTTCTTAGGAAGCAGAGACTTCTCCACGTCGGCTTTGATACGCCGCAGTAAGAAGGGGCGGAGCACCTGGAGTTCAAAGACAAGCACAATAAGAGCTGGAGGTTCCCCTGAGGACACCCTGTCAGAGATCGCACTAGGAAGCATGAGGATTTGCATTTGGAATTGTGTAATAGGGGAACAACATTACTTACAGTGTGAAGACGTTCAACCAACTTCGTATCACCCAGGCAGTTGTTGGTGTCGAACCAGGAGTCAAAGTCCTACAGCAACAATACAGTTACATTTATGTTAACACGGCAAAAATCCCACATTGAAGATAAAAAATCCCCAACGGTCATTGGTCATACACACACACACACACACACACACACACACACACATGTGTAGCCTTCTTACCTCTGAGGAGTTGAAGACGTCGGGGAGCAGGAAGTTGAGCAGAGCCCACAGCTCGTGGAGGTTGTTCTGCAGGGGTGTTCCAGTCAGCAGGAGGCGGTTGGTGGTTTTAAACTCACGCACAATCTCTGAAAGCTGTTGAAACATACAGAAATTAACAGAGTGCCCTTGCTTAGAAGCACATCAGATCGCTGGCGCTGTTCTGAATTCTCAAGCACACTTTGTGGATAGCTTTTTTTCCAGGTATCAAGGAGGCTTTGCTCAAATGTAGAAGGTTTAAATGCTTGAAGGGTTTTTCCTGACCTTGGACTTCTCGTTCTTGATCCTGTGGGCCTCGTCAATGACCAGGTACCGCCAGTTGAACTTCTTGAAGACCGCCTTTTCGATGATGAGCATCTCATAGGAAGTGACGCACACGTCCCACTCCCCTGGCAGGAGGACATCTCTGATCAGGGCATTCTGAGATGGAAAATATTTAACATTAGTCTTCATGGTACCCCTAGGCATTCAGTTGGAGACATGAGAAACATGGAATAGCTTTGCACATGACAAAAATAAAAAGATAGTTTGATATAATTTCAAAACAGAAGCAGAAAGAGAGGTTATCATGTTGCATGAATTAGAGCCATTATACGAAAGTGTTTGACTCATCGAACAGTCAACCGAACTAAAGACCAGCCAGCTTTAGGGGATAGCTTACCCTCTGTTCCCTGTCTCCGATGAGGCAGACGGCACGGAGCGATGGGACCCAGCGCTTGAACTCGTTCATCCAGTTGTACAGCGTGGACTTGGGCACCAGCACCATGTGGGGGCCGGGGATGCTTCTGTAGTGCTTCATGTAGCCAAGCAGGGAGATGGTCTGCAGAGTCTTCCCTAATCCCTGAGGACAGAGGTACACGGTAAACCTCTTGTCACCCAACGTGGGCGAGATGCGTTTGACTGCGTTGTGGTGGTGCAGTGGGTACCATCTCATCAGCAAGGATGCCGTTGATTCCGTTTTCGTACAGAGAGATGAGCCAGTTCAGACCGCGGACCTGGTAATCTCTCATTTTACCCCCCTTTACATCTGTATGAGGATGAGAGAGAGAAACCATCGGACGTCAGATCATTACCCGTCTATACAGACCATCTGCATGGGCTCACGGGTTCCATGGTCAGGGTTTGGGCTTACAAGAGGGAGAGTCGTCGAAGCGAGTGCACACGTTGGTGGTCTTGTTGCTCTCACTCAGGAGCTCCTCGTCCTCCTCCTGTTCGGTGCGACGGTGCCGGTTGCTGTTCAGAATAAGAAATAAAATTCAGTTAAGAATTGAGCGCGGAAAGTCTGGGGGAAAATAAATGTGAAAAGATGTGTTTTGACTATAAATATACTAGACTATAACTACAAATGTCATTTAGTCACACATTTTAAGTTATCTTTACATTTTATTTAATCATTGTGTGGTATGTGTAACATCGTGTCATGTTGTGGTGCCAGCACAGACAGACAGATTATTTTTGTTCCATGTAGAAGAAAGAAAGTTTGCGTATCTCATAAGTTTCATCACCTGTTGTCTATTTCGCCTCTCTGTCTGGTCATGAAATTGTTTTGAAGAGAAAAGCGAGAGAATTAATGGTGTACGGAAACAATCGGGTTGCAAGTCGATGCAATGCCTGCCAATGTGTCAGTGATTGCAGCCATGCGGCTTTGCGCCCCAATCAGTATTGCCGTAAACTGATCCTGAAGATAGTGCAGGGTATCCGAACCTGGACTCACGTGCATATTGGTTAGTAAAAAAAACGGAAAAGTCAGATTAAACACAAGTGTAAATGACTTTCTATGGTCAACTTACTCTCCTACAGATAGGAGGTTTTGTTTCTCATCTTTCTTGACGCGGGGGCGCCCCGGCTTCATCTTCAGCGGAGAGGTCGGAGTCTTTTGCGCTGCTGGTTGAATGAAGTGAGCAAATACCTCTGTTTGCTTCAGTAGGTATTCAAATCTGTTGGTTCGATCTGTTAGCTATAAATGAATGACAAATTATTAATTTGTTTAGAAAGGACTTTCAAACAAATCATTATAAAAAGGGAGAGTTGAGAATATAAATATGCTTTATTTACCACTTTCTCCTCATAGGCAGGTAGCCCTTCCGTCGGTTGTGATGATGAGGCATCTTGAGCATCCTTCCCAGCCTCTGATGACGATGACTCTTTACCTCCATCTGAAGTGTCGGACTTTGCCTATATAGGAAAATAGTTAGGGTAAAGTCGTGTTTTCCAGTGACCAACTGCCCCTCTCCATTTAGCAATTTACGTTAAGTTGCGCAAGTAAAAGATCGTTAGCAACAGCAGGCTGTCAAATATCGGACCACAAAGTGCGTGCAGCGGATGGATGAATGAATGACAGCGGCAAGTTCACTAGAGCTTTTCTTTCTGAACTCCCGGTGCTAAGCTAAAGTGAACGCTTGAAAACAAAAGGCATGGTTGCTTAGGGGTGCTTCATGGGTGAAACAGCGAAGACAATCTTATCACTCAGCCATTCAATGGAAAATACGACTTAGTCAGTGGGAAACAAGTGGGGAGAATAAGGCATTAAACATGGCACGATGACTAAAGAGCAAGCTGATCGCAAGTTAAACAAGTTCACGGCAGTATATTGTTGGTCCGAACAGTCCCGTGTGGTTAGCTGCCGACGAGTGTATGCTAGCTAACCATCTTAGCTGCTGTATATCGCCAAATCGAATATTTTAATACGAACATTATGCTATTTGGTGTGTTTGAATCGAGATTCTACAATCACAACAAATACTATTTAAGTTAATACTTGATATAAATGACCAATAACATATTTCAACATCATGTTACCTCGGCTGGTGCGGGTTCTTCAAGTTTCAGTTCAGTCGGTTCTTCCCGCTGTTCCACGCCGCTTGGACTCTCCGACATTGTTCTTGAATTACCACCGCGAATCGGTGATTTAACGCGGTTAAATAATTAGGATGTTGTTCTTGTAATGCTGTAATGTGACTCCCCGAACCTCGTGTGATTCGATGGGAAATATCCAATTGTTGATAATGAAAGACAACAAACAATCACCAGCAGCACATTGGCGCGGTTGCTAGACCTTTCTTCAACACTCGCGTTCACTACGTAACGCTGCCCAGTTTGGGTACCCTATCGCGAGAGTTGTTGGTAGCGAGATTGGCCGAAATGTTTTAACATACATATGCGTTCATACTACATATATAATATATTGAATATGAAATCCTATCTATCTACTATGATACTAAATATTACATCACCAATTATACAATAATTTTCTGGTGAGATGCATACCAGGTATATTAATATACACAATGATAGAGTAAACGATGCGTGTATAAATATATTATTACAATGTTGTCATTTAAATATGACAACATTGTAATATGTCATTGGTAGGTCTGGTATGATGCGATTACAGTAAAAAAAAAAAAAAAGAAGAAAGAAAGAAAAAGAAAGGCAGCAAAACTGGATAGCGCAGAGGGGTCCTAGTGGGACGCCTGCCATTGAGAGTGACGTCAGAACACCGCTCATCAGCTGATTGAATCAAAGCAACGATCATAACGTTTGATTTTAGCTGTCAAAGGACCAAGCACCACTCCTGGCAATTTGGGATATTCAGATCGTATATAATTGTCATGAGTCAGTTGGGTATGTACACTATGTGTTGGATCTTTATCGTGTTGAAGCTCAGCAGCGTTTATGCTAAGTCAGAGGCACTTGGTATTTGGTTGGGCCCGTTCTGCTGCTTTGTTCACATTAGCCAACAACAATACACACTCTCGTAGAAGCAACCGGTCAATTTGTTATTAAAAGGAGAAGTGTGACAAATGTGTCATTCGATGATTGTCAACTTTATACTGACAACTGTATCATATTATGTTGCCAAGTAACCTGTAGCTAGCCTTAAACCTGCTAGCTCCTCGTCACCCAGCTAAGCGTTAGCATAGCGAGTTGTTTTCATGGAGAGGAATGAGAGGCGGGTGGTGTTGTTTACATCAACAATGTGTCATATCGTGTTTTTTGTGTTTTTATTCTTATTTCTGGTCCATATCGTAACTCTACAAGCTAGTATATTGTAACATAACTTCTAGCATGTTAGCCGAAAGCGACCAAGACGATTTTCGCATTACTGTGACCTCTTAGTCGCAATTCCCTCCATGAAGAGCTCTATACATGAAAATATAAGTCTTATCTGCTTTTATTTAATGGTGATAAACTCAACAATGTTGCAACTCTACGGAGAGCTTGCGTCGTCCTCTGTCTTTATATCTGCTTTTGCCTTTGGTTTCACAAAACATCGACGTTTGTCATGTATGATCAACTTTCTCTCAAGAAGTTTGTCACTTCCGAACACTGATATTTTTTACATTTGTGTTCGTCTGTTGTAGCCACAAAACAATATCGATTGTCATGAAAAGGAATCTGCTTATGTCCTATTGTTCATCTCTGATTAAACATAATTTACTTATTTATCTCTACATTACAGATTTGTCAGCATGGATAAGATTTTGGAGGCCCTCGTCTGCTCCAACCACACCGTCCCAGTAAAGAAGGCCATTGTGAAGAAGGTGGTGGAGGCAGCAGAAAAGGAGGTCACGTCAGAGCAATGCAAAGCCCTGTTTACCCTCACAGCCCGCCTCATCCTGCTGGGAGAGGATGCCTTCCAGAAACAGGTGGGCTTCCAGGTGATGGAGGCCTACGCCCGTTATCACCGCACAGAGTTCCAGCTCTTCTTCACTAAAGACTATGTCCTGGGCCTGCTGCAACAGGGCTATGACCGACTGGAGTGTAAAGATCCAGCCATCATTGATTACATCCACTGCTGCCTGAGGCTGCTCATCAGCTGCCCCTCCGTGCTGGAGATCTTCACTGTCCTCCAAGTGGAGCTCTTGAGGATGGTGTGTGAGCGACCCAAGCCCGCCCTGTGTGCCCGCATCAGCACATTGCTCTCGGATTTTGTCCAGTGCATCCCCAGGGAGAAGTCTGCTGTGTTGTTCTGCCAGCAGCTGGTCAGGACCATCAGCTACTTCCACTGCCCGGCAAGTCAGGAGCGGGAGCTTAGGGAGTATGTGGGTCAGGTGACCAAGGTTAGCACACTGCTGCAGAACATCTGGAAAGCAGAGCCGACTACGCTGCTACCCTCGCTACAGGAGGTATTCGCCATCATATCATCCACAGGTAAATAGCATTCATTCATACATTTTGAAGCGGGGGACATTTCAGATTTTGGTCTTTAGGGCTTAGTTGTTATTGAAAATGTGTTATTAGGAATATTTGTAGTTATTGTGTTATGCTCTGATTGAAAAAATGCTGTGTGTAACCTTTGAACAAGATAGCCCATTATTTGAACAGAATATGACATTTTAAGAAGAATATATAAGGGATAATGTATAGAACGCCGGTCATTGCTGGGAAAATAAGCCCAGACAGGGCGAACCGGACCCCGACACGAACCGGAGGTGTCTTGCTTCGCCATGAAGGGGCTTATTTTCGATAATGACCTGCGACTATACATTTTTTCCTATTTGTTCAAGATTCAATGATGGGAACCTATATTCACAGCTTGTTTCTGCATTGCTTCCAGATCCCTCGTTTGACCCGGCGATTTCCCTTGCCAGTCTTGTGCAGCATATCCCCCTGCAGATGATCACCGTGCTCATTAAGAGCCTCACCACTGACCAGAATGTCAAGGACGCAAGCATGACCAAGGCACTCTGCAGGTTGGTAGGATACATGCTACAATGATAGCAGGGCGGGATCTGGTAGTGGTGTGGTAGAATTTTGCACCGTGACAATTGTTTCTGTCTTAACTGTTTAATACTGAAGAGTCATCTGAACGTGTAACAATTAGGCTAATTTAATTGAGTTATAAACATACAATAGCATACAACAAACGTACAATAACATACAATAATCTGAGGTCTCATATGGGAGTTTGCCCTAGGTCTCTCTTAGATCTCCACAAGGAGAAGTCCAATGCATTGGCCAAAGCAAGGACTTCTTATACAGTGGCAGACAAGTCTCAGGAATGCTGAGAACAGCTCTACTCAAGCCCTGTTTCCCATTCTTTCTACGGTCCAGCCACCCTCCCTGTTCCTAGAGTTATCTAACGTTTAAATTTGTGCCTGGGGTAAACTCGTCACAAGGGAGCAGGGATTCCCTTATGCATTCTTCTACTCGAAGATTATACAGGAAACCCTGTCCTTTAGGTAAACATTATTTGTTTTGATCATTGACAATTGCAACGTGGGGAGACGTAGCGGTGACTTCTCAGTTGGATTCTTTGACCCTTGACCACCCCAAGGGGGTCAGGGTAAAAGGCACAATGAACAGAATGTCAAAATATAATCTTCCATTACAGTGGCTAGGCTACTGGCCGAGAGCTAAAGGTACTGGGTTAGATTCCCTGATTTGTGCACCCTATTCTATATCCGCCAATGTAGATTGTGTGTCAACAAATTCTTTTTAGTAGACTAATATAATGGTTGATGCTGTTTTTTTCTTTCAATGTATGATGGGTAATTCAATTCCCGTTCCCTTATGTTGTGTCTCTCCTGTCAATTTTGTATGATCCAGAATGATAGACTGGCTCTCCTGGCCCCTGGCTCAACACATTGACACCTGGGTGATTGCTCTGCTGAAAGGACTGGCTGCAGTACAGAAGTTCACCATCCTCATAGACGTCACCCTGCTGAAGATCGAGCTGGTGTGTATCTTCTTTCAGACATACATTTATAGATTCATTTATGCGTCTTTTACAATGGCAAAGTTGACAACACAGATCATTAGGATTAATGATATATTATTAAACCAACCAGAAATGTTGTTTGGTGATATAAAAAGAAAAAGTGGTTTTGTTCAACTAAATATCATGTATTCTTCCTCATGCTACCCGCAGGTGTTGAACCGGCTGTGGTATCCCATCGTACGGCAAGGGGCACTGGTCGTTCTCTCCCACATGCTGCTCAGCTTCCAGCATTCTCCTGAAGCCTTCCATCTGGTGAGGGGCCTTCTGCTCTCCTTCACGTTGTATCATACTGTGTTGCATGAACAGTATTATTCTCGTGTTTTCTATAATTATTGTCATACTCTGATCTGTTAAATTATTAAAGCCAGTTGAAGGGATTAGCTAAATCTGATATTGATCTGCACCAATTTGGAAAATAAAAACGAAGAAATGGGTTTCTTATTTTGTCTTGAAATCATCTCCCTAAATGTTCCAAGTAGTAAATGGTACTAAATTCATAACTAGTACCAACAGTGAATACATTGTCCTCCTCCAGCCAACATGTTCTTTCCTCTCTCTGGTCCCAGGTGGTCCCCCACGTGGTAAACCTGGTCCAGACCATAAGGACCGATGGTCTGTCCACCAGCAAGGCCTTCCTGCTGCAGTTCACAGAGCTAATCCACTGCATGATGTACCAGTACTCTGGCTTCCCTGATCTCTATGACAACATACTGGAGGCCATCAAGGTAAACACCAACACAACTGAACAAACAATGTAAATACTTACAATATTCACTGTTACATGTTTCAGCAGATGCATTTATACAAAACGACCTAGCGTGAGTTTGTGTTAGATGTTGTAGTATAAAGGCATCTTTAAGGCTTACTTTCGGTCAAACATCCTAACCACTTCCTGATTATCATGCCTATAAAGAAAATCATGTTGGACATATTGAAAAGATAATACAGGCGTTGTTTTGACATTGTTTAATCCATTAGTGATGTACAGTGCCCCACAGGTCCTATCTTACCCAGTGTCTAGAAATGCACTTTGCTGTGGTTAAACTTGAATTCTGTATACTTGATTTCTGTAGATCTTACTATGTCAGGCAAAGACATTGTGAACTGCAATTTGGTTTTATAGGAGAGTTTTTTTTTTTTTAACACAGTATAATTAGCCATGAGTATCAAATATTAGACTCGGCCTTAGACTTAATCACAGCATATTCATTCTTTACAATGTTCCTATGGTGTGAAATCAGTCATTTCTTAAGAGAGCACACACATTTTTGCTAGTAGGCCAGCAGCCTACTAAATCAAGATTCTACTTCTGTTAAGTTTACTTGGGGCGTTTCCATGCTCTTCGTACATCCAAGATTTGGCAGTGAATCATTGGATATCTTCATACATTTTCATGAACCTTGTATACTTTCAACTTTTCTCACAGATCAAGCACTCTTGGTTTTTATTATTTTTATTATCGTTAGGATCTACCGAAGCCTGCAGAGGAGAAGATCAAGGTGGTCCTAAATCAAAGTGCCTGGACATCCCAGTCCAACTCCTTTGCTTCTGGTGTCCTGAGGCAGGCTGGGAAGTCTGAAACCGGGAAGACCGGTCTGGTCAACCTGGGTAACACCTGCTACATGAACAGCATCATCCAGACCCTCTTCATGGCCACTGAGTGAGCCCTGCGTTTCTCTCTCCCTCTGTCTATATATGCTGAGCAGTTGTTTTGTAAGCCTTTGTTAAATCCTGAATCTTTGCGGCCCTATTTTTCTCCCATAATCGGTACCTAATGCAACAACAATGTCTAAGCTGAAAAACATAACTCTGTTGCTAGCGCCTTAATAATAGTAGAACAATAAAAACATGTTTAGATAAAAAAATATGACTCATCCAATGCATACACTGTTCCACACACTCTATGCTTGAATTTCGAAGGTGTTAACAGCCGCCGTCTGTGTCTCAGTTTCAGGAGACATGTCCTGTCTCTCCAGCTCAGCGGTACCAACATGCTGATGAAGAAGCTGCAGCTGCTCTTCGCTTTCCTCGCCCACACACAGGTGGGTGCTCCGCCGACCACTCGATTGTTAACGTTGACATGAAGGCGGAGCGATGCGGTACGATGTGATGTGTGTGTGCTCCCTCCAGAGGGCAGCGTACGCGCCCAGGAACTTCTTCGAGGCTTCCCGCCCCCCGTGGTTCAACGCAGGCTCCCAGCAGGACTGCTCTGAATATCTACGCTTTCTCCTCGACAGGTAGCCCCACCCCCGCCAAAACTACCACCACACTCAGTGATCTTTCTGGCTGTTATTGTAGCTGGTCATCATGTTGATCTGACAAGATTATTGTCTCAGAAGTACCCTTATTAATGAAAGGAGGAGAGTTTTGAAATGCTTAAGTTTATTTTTTATGTGGCGGTAGCCTACATTCGCTTTTGAATCTAAATCTATTTAAATATATATAGATTCATATTAATATGAATATATGATGTATTAATAAATAATATGGTTGTTTGGTGGCATCAAGGTTACACGAAGAGGAGAAGACGCTTCAGATCCTGCAGTCGGCAAAGCCAATGAACGGCCTTCTCGGCCTGGCGGCGGGCCAGGCCCCCGTTGGTCAGGCTCCTTCAGAGAACGGCAAGGAGCCACATGTCCCTGCAGAGGACACCCAAGCTCCGGAGGACAGCAGGACTCTGATCGAGAGGATGTTCGGCGGCCGGCTGAGCACGGGCATCCGCTGCACGCAGTGCAACAGCATCTCCCAGAAGGAGGAGCCTTTCACCGACCTCTCCCTGGCCTTCTGCCCATCCTCCACCACCACCTCCTCCTCCTCCCAGAAGACCCCCTCCGAGGAGCCCAAGGGTCTGGGCCAGGGGTCGGTCAACGGTGGCAGTGAGGCTCCGGAGCTCCAAGGTCCGGCCAAATCCTCGGTGACCGTGTCCGGCGGGGATTCCGCCCCGGTGACAAACGAGCCGCCGCTCTCGGTGCCCGACCTGGTGAACTACTTCCTGGCGCCGGAGATCCTGGACGAGGAGAACGCCTACTTTTGCGACACGTGCAGCTCGCTGCAGCGGGCGGAGAGGACGATGGAGGTGGTGGCGGCGCCCGAGTACCTGATCCTCACGCTGCTGCGCTTCTCCTACGACGCCAAGTGCCACGTGCGGCGCAAGATCCTGGACAACGTGACCATGCCGCCGCGGATGACGCTGCCCTTGCACTCCCCTCCCCCGTCCCCCTCGCCGCACAGACCCCCCCCCGCCGCCGGGTCCTCCTCGTCCTCTCTGTGCGCCATCGCTCCACCATCTCCCGCTGCTCTCCAAGTGGACTCCCCGGAGAGCAGCGAGAACCTGGCCAAAAAACTGAAACCCTCCCACAAAGAGGAGGAAGAGCAGCAGGAGGAGGAGGATGAGGAGGTTGAGGTGGTGGAGGAGGAGGAGGCGGAGGAGGTGCAGGAGGTGACGGGGAGGACGGACGGGGCAGAGCAGATGGAGGGGGACGGGAGGACGGTCAGCCTGGTGCCCTACGTGCTGAGCTCCGTGGTCATGCACTCGGGGACGTCGTCGGAGAGCGGCCACTATTACTCGTACGGCCGTAGCCTCGGTGGGAAGCGGCGTCCGGAGGCGGGGCTGGAGGCGGGGCCTGGGAGCGCCGCCGCCCTGACGAGGCCGCAGTCCACGCAGTCGGAGGCGTGGCCGGGCGCCGCCGAGGTGCGGAGGGACTGGATGCTGTTCAACGACAGCCGGGTGTCCTTCACCTCCTTCCAGTCGGTGCAGAACGTGACGGATCGCTTCCCCAAGGACACGGCATACGTGCTCGTATACAGGAAGCAGGAGGCCAGCGCGCTGGGCGCCGCCAGGGGGGGGATGCCCAACGGGATGAGCCTGAGCGCCGAGCCCCCCCTGCAGAAGGAGCTGCTGGACGCCATCACGAAGGACAACAAGCTCTACTTACAGGTGAGGCCCGCCAAGGTACTGGAATACACACAGGAATTGGCCTCATTCACAAGAATAACCCGGCATTGATGAGTATCACACATGTGACTACTTTTTTGGAGTCCGACATCTGAGATTAAGATGTTGTGCTGTGGCGGTCTGCCTGACGAACTGACTGTTTTACTGCAGTGCTTCATTATAAATGTTCAATGGGAAGCGGCTGATGTCCTCAATATACATATGCATAATTACATTGTTATAAAAAAAATTACTTGCTATTACTCTTACTAAACTGGGATCACAAACAGTAACCTTTTTGTTTTTCTTATAAGCGTGTAATCCTTATTCAAAGGACCTATTGGTCAGTGAGCCACACGTGAAGGTGACTTGAAATAAACCACAGCTAGAGGTCGCTGTTGGGCTCACTACACGTTATTGATCGCATGCGATCTCATTTTTGCGCTAAATTCCAGGGTTGGATTGAATAATATTTAAATGGTCCCACCATTAAATCCAGCCCTATAAAAGTATTAATAATTCAGAACGAAAAACCAACGATTTATACAATGTCTTAACACCATCCATTTGGTCAAACATCTC
>JAOSLM010000115.1:11503347-11513944 GCA_025629765.1 Eleginus gracilis | reverse complement strand
CCCCCCCCCCCCCCCCCCCCCCCCCCCCCCCCCCCCCCCCCCCCCCCCCCCCCCCCCCCCCCCCCCCCCCCCAGTAATGCGGACTGGACTCACCATGGCGAAAGTGGGCAGGTGTCCCTCTCTCTGCCTCGCCGAACACCTTCTGGCTGTCTTTCCGCGCGTCTTTCTCCGCGCTTATGGAAGAACTGTTGCATTTCTCAAACTGCGTGTAGAAGGAATCTTTAGAATTCAAATCCATATTGTTCAACATAGTGGTGTGATTTACAGAAGTCTTTATCTTCGGATGTGTGTGTGTAGGCACAACAACAAACAATAATAAAAAAAGGAATATGCCAAAAAACAATTGTCCTTTAAACCTTTGGTGGTTCCGGGAATATCCAAAGCAGTGTTATGACAAAATGTGTAAAACCGTTTTAAAAAAAACTAATCCCCTTCGTCTGCGTGTAGGTTTTTACAGCTCCTCGCTATCTGCCGCTGTGCTTTTCATATCAGCGACTTTCCCTCTCTGTGCTTTTATACACTCGGGCAGCTCCCTCAGCCCTCCTCCCCATTCATCACCTCCAGTCAGAGGATTCCCCGCTGCGTGTAAACTTCATGCCCATACATGGACAGAGGATGTGACGGGCATCCCCCAATAAGGAGAGATGTATGTGACGTGGCGCGAGAAGAAAGGAACAGAAGTATTTGATATCTAATAAATATTTTTAATTAAGCAGCTGATCACAGTGTTAAGAACATCCACCTTGCACGTTAAATAGGCTAGTACCAGAAAATATTAAGTGTTTCAAAATGTTGCAAGCATTTTGAAACAGGTGGGTTAAATAGGGATAGTGGGCTTTTCGGTGCATATCGACATATCATTTGACTCAGCCTTAATACGTTCAGTGAAGATGCAAAGTCGGATTTATCGCTCTCGATAGCCTCATTTGACAACGGATGCAATAATTGCATGCGCTAACTGCGTAGCCTGGATCGCCTATTTAATCTGTTCATGTGTGACATCATATTGAATCGTGCAATATTGCCCCAACAATTACAATACCCAATTTGTAAACTTATTCGGCACGTCGAGGTTAAACAGTAGGCTGCTGGCGTTCAGCATAGTAACAAACCCTTTGAAAAGTGTAACCCCGGACGGAGAGCGATCTCTGCAGAACTCAGGTCCAAACGAGCCCTTGGCCTTTGGGGAACGAGAGCGAGTCGATAACACCCCTGGTGTGTTCAGTGGTCGAACCCAGCTGTTCACATGACATTTCAAAGCAATTTCAGTTCTGGCTACGTTTTGTGGTTGAAACTTTCTCTGACAAACGTCAATATGCCTTTATATGAGAGACCTACCGTCCACCGCTCGCAGAAGCTATTTTTTAAGCACCATGGACAGCGACACAGCCCAGTGTTGCTTCTGGAATAGTGGAAACGTTGGAAAGATAACTGCAAAATATATGTACCTAAGCTTGATATATGAGCATTTCTTTTTGCCCTATGTGTGGCCATTCTCTTACCGGATTTATAACACAATTAACCTTTGACCCCATTTGTCTCTTTCATTTGTTTTGGGCGCTTTGTGGTTATTTTCCCATAAATTACACGAATGTATGAACCAGTGAATCAGTAGTGTATTGTGTGTATATAAATGACAAAATAATGATTGTGGTGTGTTGAAAAAATAAATAAACGTCATCAAACTGAACAAACATACACTGTAAAACAATATTAGCTTTAAATGAATCAACATATAGACTTTTCACCCATCCCCCCTTGAAGAAATATAAACAACACAACCATACGAATAACAACAAGCTACCCTGCCCATGAATATACATTGAGGTAGCCTTCCATTTAAGCCTATACACTGCAAGCTCTCATAACGTGCGTGAAAGACCTGGGAACGCGTTGAACGTTGACATTGTGTGAGCGTCTGAAGGAGCAGCAGCATCAAGCAGCCATGGCATCTTCTCCAGTAAGTGTATGATAAAAGCCCCCAAGCCCTTTCATTAAGGATCTGACATTTTGCAGCACAAATTGTTTTCACCTCCGACGTGCCGCTTAATTCCACGGCTGTTAGATGTTTGGTGGTGGCGACGAGCCCCAGAGAACACAGACACTATTAAAACCAATCCGATCACTCGGAGAGGGAGGTCAGCTCACGAGACTAAGTTATGTTAACTGCCGCCTGCCGGTCGACCTCTCTCCTCCACAAAATGCCACGGCAGTGCGCTAAGTAACGGATTTACGTAATGTTAGCACTTACTGACATTATAGTGCAGGGGTAAGGCTTTACCTGTAAAACTTAAATGACAACCTTAGATGTATTTAAGTGCTGCGAGTAAAAAAAACGTTATTTTTTTGTCTTTCTTTTTCGTTCGGGTTGGTATGAAGTGAATAGCGTGAGAAAGAGTGTCATGCAACAGCAACTTGTCTCAATGCTCTGCAAAGGTTATCCACTACAGAACTCAGAAAGAATGGACGCTATAACCACACGGACAGCATTTGGTGCTCGAGTAAGATGAGCTTTCACTCGACAGATCCTTTCAGAAAAAGCACAAGAACCCAGGGCGCAATGCTGCTCAGGGACCTAAACACTTTGTACCAAATCCTCAAGGCTCCAGTGGCTTTCATACACATTCTTCAATTAGCTACTGTTAGGACCAAACTAAATGAAATTCATGAATCCATGCTGAAAATACAGTGACAGACTTCTTCATTGGATGAGCTAAAGAGGATTCTTCTATAAAAGAGAGGTCGATAACATATACCTTATTATGTGTCTAGACGCTGGCCACTGCATATATTAAGACGTTCAAAATGCCAAACATTTAGATCTCCTGGTATTTGAGTAGGGTTTCTACATAATTGTCAGCCCTCTCTGTCTTTGTCAAGATGTCTTCTCCATTTTGGTAATTGATGGTTAGGCATATTCTGTGATCTGTATGTTTTAATGCACCACATATTATGCCAATGCAGGTTGAATCTTTGCCTTTGAATTTTCAGGAAATCGTAAATGTTAAAACTGCCAGTTAATGACCAAATCAAACCAAACCAAAGAAAACTGCCTATTTTGATTCCTTCTTTGAAGGCGGGGTAGAAAATTTATTGATAAAAAAAAAAAAAAACTTCTTTATTATCTGTGGCTGTCGAAGGCTTATAGGAAGCCTGTCCAATAATTTAACACTTGTATCCAAAGCTGTGAATATTTGAGGTCATATCACTAGAAGCAGAAAGCAAGCCTCTTGCTCAAGGATGCCTACAGGTAGCATGTGTCGACATTGAGGTAGAAAAAAACCTCTGAACCACTTAAGCAGCAGTGTCTTAACCACCAACTGTCCTACATCTCAGTTGAGGGTGTGTGTAGTGCTGTGTACATCAAGTCATGAGAATAAATGTAACTCTTCCTCTCTTGCAAGTACAACAGAGAAACTGTCTTTGTGGTTACCTTCAATCGTTGCCGTGACAATGCTGCTACCAAGGATTCTGTTAGCGCTGGTGTAATTTTTTTGATATTGCTGCATTGCAACACATGAAGCAATTCTTTAAATGTAGTGTGTGGTCGATTGGCATAATCTTGGTTGTGATTTATGTAAATTGTTTGATCATTAATGTTAATGATTAAGCTTTGACTCATACATCCTCAGCTTTGTGTGTATGCATTGTGGGGGCTGTAGTCTATTGTAGCACACTGCGTGTACAAGCAGAGTAGCACTGAAGGCTGTTAGTTTGCAGATCAATTCTGTCTGCATTTGAAATTACTTGGTCACATCAAGTCAGGGTAGCATTGGCTAGGATAATAGTTTAGCAGGCTTTATAGGAATTGAGCGATGGTGCACAATGACATCCTTACATTGGATCCTTTGATTAACTCATTACTCGTGAAATTCAATTTGACCTCAAATTTGTACAATGCTTTTTCACCTATTTAGATGTATTCATATATTTAAGAATAGTCATATATAAAGAATTCATATACCACTTAAACACTGCAGTATATCAAAAGAGGTTCCGATATCCATTATTGCAGAATAGTGTTGTAGTAGTAGTTTGCTCGATACCTCTGGGGTTATAGATTTTAAGGTTATTTGGGGTTCTCCAGGATATTGTCAGCTTTGTGTGAATCTTGAGTATCAGGGTATGGAGAAAATACAGGATGTGAAAAAACTGCTCATATACCATAGTAGTCGTTTGCAACTGAATCTTAGATTCATAAAAAGACACTCTGGCTGCGACAGACAACTAAACTTTCTGATTTTAATACACCACGATGCACAGGCATGTCACTAAAGCCAAGGTATGAGCTTAAAAAAAGGCTTCTCTTCCTCCTCCAAATCACATTCTGACATGTGTCCCACACTGAAATCCTTCCCCCGGGGCGCAAGATAGAAAAGAAGGTATCCAATCCCAAACCTAGACACAAAGGAGCTGCTAAGATACCGCAAAAAATGGATTGGGTACTGCGAAAAGCACAGAAACCTCTCCCGGAAACACGACTCGCTATAAATAAAATTAAATAAAACACTCCCCTTCGCTGCCAAATAATTTTTTCCCATCTAAATATCTCGATTTCTCTCTCGCTCGCTGTGCTTCTCGCTCTCTATATATCCCCCTCTCATTTTTTCTCCCTCCCTCTCCCTCTCTCTATCCCACTCTCTCTATCACTCTCATGTTGGCCTGTGCATAGCGACATACCATACCATTTTCTAAGAAAAATACAAGGGCAGGGGAGAAAAAGAGGAGCGGAAGCGTGGTTGTTTTTCTTTTGAAGAAACAGCTCTCCCTCTCGTTCTCTGCCGC
Organism: Eleginus gracilis; assembly: GCA_025629765.1. NCBI lineage: Eukaryota > Metazoa > Chordata > Actinopteri > Gadiformes > Gadidae > Eleginus > Eleginus gracilis. The sequence continues at coordinate 11,509,159 of JAOSLM010000115.1, read as the reverse complement.
TCTCTCATTCTATCTCTCCCTCCATCCGAGTGTGGGAGTGGGCTAGGGAAGCCCAACATTAGGCCCCTGTGCAGTGGCAGGTTTCCCATGCGTTCCAAAAATACTTCCCCATTCGCCCACTTCAGTCCCCAGCTGGCTAGGGATAGGTTAGCATCATGCTCAGCCCTCCTCGTCCTCTACTTTTATTTTTTATTTTTTTTCCGCTATAGGCTCTACTGATTCTTCAAGCATGCCCCCAGACTCACCCACACACTATGCTAACGTTGCTCCAAACCTAACCATTCTCTTCTGCTGTATCCGTGCACACTCCTTAGAACAGCGCATGGGGCCTGATGTAGCTATTGGCCTACCTGCCCCTGTCTATTGGTGACTGTTGGGTGGTGTGCATTATAAGCCAATGAAACGTTATATGGCCGTTACCAAACATTTAGAGTTTAGCATGGAGGGAATTAGTTTGCAACGCATTACGTTTTAGTCCCATATGAAATAAATAATTACTCATGCTTGTTTGGATGATTAGAATGTGTCATGGATGATTATGCTAGGTTGGGGAATTATCATTTATCCGTAAAAAAAAATAGAAGGAGGATGCTTGTATTAATTTCTACTAATCAACTTTGCCATGATACAAGAGCAATTACTAGATACAAAGGCATGACAGTCTCCTCCAGAAAAAAGCCCTTCTTGTAGACTAATTGCTCGCACTTCTCACTAGCAAGCTGTTTAGTCTGAGCAATCGTCTATGCAACTTAACTCGAGTGAATTGTATTTTGAGATTATCAACTTTAAAACGAATCCCTCCTTTTATTCCTGCAAAAAGCACCTCCCCCAACAATTCGTATTTATAACGACGTACAATGAAATTAGTGTAATTAGTGATCATTACTGCTCCGATGCACACTCATCACGGGCAGACAAAATACAAACAGATTGCAACAAACGGCAAAGCGCAACAGATATGTAGAGGGAAACAGATGAAGAATGGTGAGAGCTCGCAGCTAACAAAAGTAACTATGGAAACGGCTCCACATCGCGCTGGCTTCCACCACGACTCTCTCTCCAGAAATAAAAACTGTTGGGCTAAGAGCGAATCAGGTAAAGACAAAAGATCCCGGGTGAACCTATTTATAGTGGCGCTTACATAACATATCATAGCTTATGTTGGTTCAGGCGAGTTGGGTGTTTAATAGCAAGCTTTGGGAGGGAGGGTGAAGGTCCTTTACAGGAGGAACTATAGGAGGACTGTTGTAAGTTGTAAGCAGGCCTACATAGAGCATATTATTCATACATAATAAACACCAAATAAGAGTTCTGTGCCATTATGAGACTAATGAGTCCAAGAGATGAGATGGGGAGATACCTGTTAAAGAGACAATAAGGAAGGGACACTTCTCTCATAATGAGATATGGATAAGCATAATATGCAATCCGACATGCAGTCTGCATGGAGAGGCTGTGATGAAAAACCCCAAGTAAAAAGGTAGGATCAATTAACAAAATGATTTTCTATAAATGTGTCATCAAACCTTTCAACTAAATGGACCCATTAGCATAATTATCTACTCATACTACTTTAATTCTAAGCAGTTCTCTATTAGTGGAGGGATGGCGGAGCTGTGTTCAAAGGGACTCTTCTCAATTCTCAAAAGGCTTATTAATTAGCTCCCTCTAGCATACATTCCCCGTAATTACATGGCAGGGCGCGCGCCACACAAGAGAGGCAAAATTGTCAGCTGTTAGAAGTTTTTTTTATATATACTCCACCTCTGGTCATTTTAAGACAGATTTGTATGAACTAATAGGGTGGTACAAAAGGCAATTATTTAATAGATTGGAACCATGTTCTAAGTTTGTGAGACGGCTACTATGCAAATGTCAGTCGATGATTCATCTGTTTATTATGCAGGACTTCAGTTAGCTGTGATGCTATCATCGTCCCGCGGTATTGTGTTGTGTTCATGGGGGGGAGTGGGAACAAGGGTAGATTGCGCACAGTGTGTGCGTTTAGGGGATGTACAAATAAAAGCCATCACCTCAGAGAGAGATAGTAGAAAGGCGGAGAGAATATGGCTCATCGTCGTTCAAATCCCTTCAGGATTCGTTTTGCGTTTGCAGGTCAATGGGTCAAAGGCTGAGCTAGCACATCTCCCACGAATGTGAGCCCCAAGGCAGTGATTGCGCGCATGGATTGACACATCACCGACTGCTAAACAGTGTTTCAGTAAATGTACAGTAGAAAACCGCAGATCTAGCCTGGTTGTCTTCAAATGTGCCAAGGTATGGCCTATAGAGCTTCTGGTGTTATATAAAGGGAAACTGGCAGCCTGGGGAGTTGAAGCTGAGCTGTATTAAATTCAGTGCTATGGAGGGGTTGAGGAAATAACGCTATGTTGAGTTCTGCAAGCCAGAGCCTTTCAGCCACAGCCAAACGTTCAAAAGGATTCATACAAGAGGTTGGAACCCGGGGGTCATGAACACAGCTCAAGGAAAAAGCATCAGTGCTTTTTATGGCCGGGGTTGTTTATTTTGTGTCAAAGTATTAATAAGACCAAGTCCACTGTACGCCCCTGTGTACCGAACGGAGTTGTCAACGAGTGAAAAGAACTTGCAGTCACTAACTTGCCTTCGCTCTGTGAAAGTAATGCAGTTCCAAACCAAGATCTCGCATCAAAATGGTTTGAATCAAACCTTAGAAAATAAATAATGTTCTAGCTGGTGGCTATCGACGTCAGCTTGTCACAACTATAGACTGTGAAACAGAGGTTTATATGGTTTCCAGTATATCGACTATATTAATTCTGAGTAATGCTACTGTACGCACATTACTGGTTCACATCCAATAACCTAGAAATGACGTGCTTTCAGAAAGTGAAATCAATGTTTCGTTAAAAGCATTTCATTTTTTTGCAAGGGCTTTTGCGGCGTATTCTGCAACGTATACTACCGATATTTTCAAAGTAAATGATGGAATCTTGTAAAACATAAACAAGGTATACGGTAGGTTCATATGTTAAGTATTTAGAAATGGCTTGTTGGAGAACAATTTCAAGTGCAATTACGTATTCATCAGTCAGTATACGGAATATTACGTAGATAATTAAATGAATGAATGAAGCACTCAATAATGAATGACCAATACAATAACAATTCTATAACCTCTACAGCCAACACAAACACTCAGCAACATTTGAAGATATGATTTATTGTTTCTCAATAAAACATATTTCAAGGATTATTTTATTGTAACCCCAACCCTTCCAGAAGTAATGCTGATGAGATCATCACAGACAAGTTCCAGCCTTTGAATTCTTCACTATCATTAAAACATTAATACAACTGGAGAATCGTGACAAAAATAATTATTGGCACTATTGAAGACAATGGCCCTCATTCATCAGCTTTATCAAAAACACCTGTTATCCTAGTTGCTCAGGCACTCATCGTTTTAAGTAGTTTCCAGTTGATTAGGAAACGCATACAAAAAAGATGTGCAATTTCCAAATGTCAGTTGATGTCAATTGACCATCAAATTCCTGCATATCTAAATACAGTATTATTTTCTATGGATAGCCAGTGGTACACATTCCTGAAGCTGATGAGGAACACGAAGCATGGCATTTATCTGTCCAATGGCTCCACACATAGCAAACACACGGCATGACTACGAACAACAAAATGTGATAAAGTAACAGGGTTCTTTTTAAACCACCTTATTAACACCTATTCTGGAAATAGATATTTTGGTAGAAAACATTTTCACAAATACATAATGCCTGCTTGAGCATCACATGAGCAACGGATGAGGGCCAATTTCTTTAAGACCTTTAGAAAGAGTCTATAGCATTAGTACTGTTCTGCCATCATTAAAACAGTCAAGGCTGACCAGCCAGTGAATGGATGGCTTCCTTGGCCTCGGCCAGTGTTGTCATTGTACTGCTCCCATATATACCCTGTCTCAACGTACTGCCTGTAAACATTGTTGACGATGTTAGTCCTGAGTTCATTATAAAGGGCCGCTGCCTTCTCCTGATAGGGCCCCTCCACACTGCTGTAGTGGTTCAGGGCTCTGACAGCCAAATAATTTATGTTGATCCAGATGGGTCCCCTCCAGTAGGGGGCGTCGTGCTCCGTGTTTCGCTTCATGTACATGGGGTCCGTCCTGGAGAGCGAGCGGAGGCCGTAGGGCGTCCACAGCTTGTCGGGGTCCCTCATGTCTCGGAGTATGTGTTCCAGCTTGGGAGAATCGGCGTGCAGGATGCGCAGCAGAAATGGGAAGAGGCTGACATAGCCCAGGGCGTTCACGTGCTGCAACTTGGGCGCGCGCCGGACTGAACGCACAAGGCGGGCGGCGGCGTAGTGGTGCCGTGGCTGTCCGGGCGGCACGTACACCTTCTCCTGCTGCAAGGATACGGCCTGCGTGTGGTTCCCGTAGTCGCTGAACGCCCCCAGCTGGTCCGACCAGTGGAGCTCACTCAGCAGGCCGTTGTCACTGAGCACACGGTGTGTCTGTTCGTAGTCGACGTGGGGCTCCCCGAGGAGCCGCGCGATGCTAGCCATGATGCCCGAGGCCAGGGCCATCCAGCAGTGCAAGTCCACATGCCGCTCATCCCCGGACGGGTGGGAGGCCCTTGGGTAGTCGTCCAGACCGGAGGTCAGGGTCTTCGGGTTCAAGAAGAGGTTGGTGTCCTTGTCCCGGCCCCGCCAGCGGTAGGAATTGGGCACTGGTCCGGTCTGTGTGGTGTTGTACCATTCAAACCAGGTCTTCAGTCTTGGGAAGAGCCGCCGTAGGAACGCCAACGTGGGCAGCGATGTTGGAGCATCAGGGTCGGAAGAATGCTGCTCGATGAGCTCCTGCAGCGCCAGGAAGAGGGTGGGCGGGTTGGCGTTCTCGTTCCGCTGCACCACAAACTCACCCGGGACCTTGCTGCGTGCCTCGTCGCCGAGGATCTGCTCGCGAGGGATCCAACCCTCCACGTTGATGAGGTCTAGCCAATGGGCGGTCGCCTCCCGCGTCACCTGAGGGTCCCATTTACTGAGCAGCAGCTGGTGGAAGCCCTCGTCCCAAAGGAACCCCCGAGGGAAGAAAGAGCGCGAGGGAACGGCGGTGAACAGCGCGCCCTCGGGATACAAGAGTGGGTATTCGTTGTAGGCAGACTGCACCACCGACTGGCCATAGAAGTAGCCCATCCCGCCCAGCATGTTGCTGAGGGCTGCCTTGCTGAACCTGACCTGAGCCTGACTGAAACCCTTTCGTTCTAGGCCGAAGGTCCTCTCGAACCTGGCGTCAAACTCAGCTTTCCTCCTCTCCAGCTCCTCCGTCATGGTGACCCCGACCAGCTGGTTGGGTCTACTGTGGAAGCTGGCCGATTCAAACAGAACCTCAATCTGGAACGGGGTCTCTACGGTTACCTGGTGGACCAGGAAGTCGCTCTTCTTCCTGGGGTCGTCAGGATTCTCCTGGTGCTGCTGGTGTGGAGGCTTGTAGCTGTCAACCGCAATGTAATGCCTCTTTTCACCAGAGGGAGGGCTGTAGACAAACCTCCGAGAGAGGCTGTTCTTAACAATGTCGGTCAGCCGCTCCAAGCCTGGAGTAACAGTCTGAAGGTTGTTGTAGCTGAAAAGAGGAGAGAAAATCGGGGCACATTTATTATTGGTGTTCCCTAAAGCTGTCCAAAGCATTTACAAAATAATCGTGGGTGGCCAAGGATTTAGTCAAACTTATTTAGTGAGTGCAGGCACTATGAAACTACTGTTTAAATACCCAATCAACACACATTGAATCAATAATCTATAAATAAAGCCCTATTTTCCA
>JAOSLM010000115.1:11324719-11336901 GCA_025629765.1 Eleginus gracilis | reverse complement strand
CCCCCCCCCCCCCCCCCCCCCCCCCCCCCCCCCCCCCCCAGCTATACCTCCTGGCTTTGTGCATCACCCTGAATCAGCTTTCATCGTGATCACCCCCAAATGACAGGCAGACACAAAGGCAGCCCCGGTCCCAAGGAGGGCATGAAGACAAGAAGAGAGTGGAAGAAGGAGAAATAATATTATAGCAAGGGGCACAGAGCAGGTCAAGATCAGAAAGTCCTAAAGGAAATGAAATTCTATCCTACTGCCCCATTTGATGGGGGGAATTTAGCATGGCTTGGGTTTTTTTGGGATACCAGGGGGGAAACGCAAAGTTTAGTAACTTCATAAGAACAGTTCTTATTTCTCATACAAGGTTGACAGACTGTTTCTAAAACATTTAGCATTGTAGAATATAAGGTACATCTTCTTTTCATTTATAAAACAGTATGGAAAGTTTACATTTTTATTGTTATACTCGACCTACTTCTGTGATCAGAGTTGCTGACTTCTCAATGATATAGTGAGTATAGTGTATGATAGAGTGCAATGATAGTATTCCTGCTGTGTGCAACTGCGGTGTGCAATTAGGTCAGTGTAATGAATCTACAGCCTTGAAACTGCCAAATAGTACACTTACAAATGGAATGTTAATGCTATAAAAAGGTACCCAGGAGGATTATTCATACATTTCATGATAACTGATTATTTGATTTGAAAAAGGTGACGTTGTTGTTGTTGTTGTTGTTGTTGTTTTAGTTAATGACTGTATGTAACTAATAGGTCATTACCATTGCCATTTTAAATAACACTGTAAAGTGGTCAATGAATGCATCCTTTAGATTAACATCATGGTGGGAGATTGTGAGAGATACCATCTTAAACCGTGTGTATTTGGTTTGTGTATTCCAGCCCCAGTTAGGCCTGCAGTAAAATGCTAACCAAGAAAAGCCTGGAAGGGGGGTCTAATGATTTAGATCAGGTGATCTAAATGGCCTAATAGTTGAGTTCAGTTGTAAAAATCCCTAATGCATTACCATTCTCATGCATTTACATTGAGTAACATGAGATCACTGCTTGGTGAAATAAATGACAGAGGACCTACAATATATAGGGTAGGGGACTCGGACAGGGCAGTGGAGTTCCACAGAACAGAATAAAATGGTACACTTATTAAACGCTTCCCTGGTAGTCGTTTGCAAATAGCAAACGACTACCAGGGAAGCGTTTAATCCATGAAAAAAACTTGAGTTTCTACACTGCATTAATTATGTTGGTTAGGGTTTGTGTGTAATTTGTTATTCGGTGGTTAGCTATGCACAGCATGTTGTGCCTTTATAAGAAATTAAGTACGCTGCAATGTAATAACACTGGGCTAAATCTTTGCGAGCTCGGAATTATCCCTGTCACATGGTCATTCCTTGCCGTTGTAAAACTACGGCATGGTTTTGTTTTGATGCGACGCGCATGGCTATCGAGTGTGTAGTGTCAACACCAGGGAGTTCGCGGAGGCGTGCTCGGCCGCCCCAACTCGCCGGGAGCACGTGACACAAGAGATCCGTTTAAGGTAACCTGTTTCAACCGGTTAGTATAGTGTGTGAGTGCTTGTGCGTGCCTGAGTCACCTGTACCTATTTAACAACTGCCATGCTTCTTTAGGAGACTGTGATCAGTCAATGAGGAGGGTGTTTGCTGTATTGTAAAGCCAACTTCTTTCTATTGCTGTTTGATTACCCTACTACTACTACTACTAACTACTATAGGCACATTGCAAGTTACAAGACTTTACGGCTTTTAACAAACTTTTTGTTTAAATGTTTAAATTAACGTGCCAGATAGTAGTAGCAAAGCCTTAAACCCCCATTACCAGCAGGGAGGTTATTCACAGGTGACATCATTAGTGTAGTACAAACTCACACAATCTCCCCAGTGACATGGTTTCCATAGTTTCCATGATATCCTGATATGACTGTTAGCAACGACGAGAGCGAGTGCGTCTCCAATGGGGGTTGCAGGGGGAGCACCGGTGGGGGGATGGGGCACCTAGATCAATCAAGCTGCTCACATCCATCCACACTCACTGATAAAGCCTAGCGGTCAGGCTTCTCCCTGGTCGTGGCTGAAGACCCTTTTATGTTACTCCAAGAGTAAGAGACAATATCACCTTTGGGAAGAATGTCCAGTTGCCATAGCGTTCAACAACAATGCAGTCCACTGACAATGCTCCCCCTGACCCCTGACCCACACTCCTCCTTTACTAGAGCCCACGCATCATATTTCGACCCCTTGGGCACGGTCTCAGAAAGGAAACACAACTGGTTTGGCAGTTGATTAGGACATTTTAGATTGGGCCACCTCTTGCTACATGGCCTTGCCCTGGTTGTTGTTGTTTTTTTTTAACTCTAAGACGGTTGAGTTTGACATTTTAGATTGAGCCACCTCTTGCCACATGGCCTTGTTGTTGTTGTTTTTTAACTCTGAGACGGTTGAGTTGAACATTTAGATTGGGCTACCTCTTGTCGCATGGTCTTGCCTTGGTTGTGGGCTTTTGTACCTTGAGACAAAATGGCGAGCTATTTATTGTGCGGTATTGATCTTTTGAATATTGATTTTTTCTTTCTTTCCTGTTAACGGGGGTTGTTGTTGTACAGAGGGAGAGATGCAGTGACCCACTGTGAGACTGGTGCAGTAGAAACTTGTAACCGTATATTGTAGATACATCCATTAAAAATACTGAGAGGAAGATTATACAGCCTTATGCCTTTAGTGAAAAACATGGTCGTAGCCTAATATTTTCCAGGTGGTATTTGACCAAAAGCATTTATTTAGTGCAACTAAAATATTGTGGCTGCATTTCTTAATCTCTTAAGCATTCACACCTAAACCAACTGCAAAATAAGTCCCCTATTAAGACACCAAAGAAATGCAAATGCCAAAGCACATTCCAAATCTAAACCGGGATGACCAATAGGCCGTCCTGCTGTGTTGGCTTGGCCTGGCCTGGCCCTGTGATTATATCAGCGGGCGATAAGGTGGTTAGAGTGGCACGGGATAATAAGAAATGGTTTCTTGGTCCTGGCGAGGTTTATATACATATAAATATGTATGGATGTCGTGCTTTACCTCAGGCTTTACCTCTTAAAACTTAAACGTGGTTAGTGAATAAGGGAGACAGAGGGGCAGGAGACTCGGAAGGCTTTTCCCTCCACGTGAGCGTTGCACGTGGCTGCTGTGTTTGCAAACACTATTCTGGCATTCCACAGCGCGATACCGAGTCAGCCGTTACGTAAGCGGCGATCCCCGATGCGCACAGCATCATCGCTGTCGGGGCGCCTCCCGGTCATGTGAGCTCCTGATGTCGTGGCCCTGTTTGAATGCAGACGCCGGTTCTGACACCAGATGAGAAAAACGTTGGCGCCACAGAGTTAGCTAAACGTTAAGGGACTAACTTGTCAACAATCGAGCTGGCAGCTTGGGAGCAGGTTATTGAGGTGTATGCCTTCATTGGCCAAAACAGTTATATTTCGAGGAAAAACTTCATACATTTCACCAAGATCGGAGGGCGGATGGGTGAGATTAATCAGGGCTTTGTTTGTAGAATGACTACAGAAGGTTTAACAATAAAGTCACCATTGTCGATGGTTTCAAACCTCTCAGGTCTATTTCAATTCAGTTTTTCCATCAAGTTAAAAGTTTTGTATGGTTAAAGTATAGCTTATTTGTAAGCAGATCAGGAACAGTATAGGAAAATAAAAAAGCTCTATTTCTATAAAAAGTAACAGAATATAAACCAATGAATATCCACATAATCAAACTTTCATACCGTGAAGCCTTTTTTTGGTCACAATAAGACAAACCATGGTATGTCTTTAAAAACATAGGTTTAAGGTGATTTCAACAACAGTTGCAAAGAAATGCTGTTAATTCTGAAAGCTCTTCAGGGTTCAGGGGGGGTTTTGTGGGCTATGCAGTGGGCGATGAAAGCTTTTTTGTTGGGCTGCTTGGGTTTCGACGCATCCTTTCAAGTTAAGTAATCTGCTAAGATCATTTAGGGCAAGATCTGAAGGGGAGGAATCTCCATAACTAATGCAGCTTTTCAAGTGATGGGCAAAGGTCCCTTGTGATGGACACCCATCAGGGAGGAGCACCGCATCTCGGCCTTCTTTCACGGGGGACGCTCAAAAATGGCTGTCAGATAAAGTTCTTATCGCTTCTAAAAGGGTTGTGATTGAAAAGGCTGAGGCCTGCGTGGCCTCCCTCCTGGTGGCTAAATGCGCGACGGCAGCACAAAGAAAGACAGCTGGCCACGAGTGTCATTCAAAAAAGCGTAACCCTACCAATGGGCTTGAATGACATCACTAACTGCTTCTGAAGGCTTCAAGTGGCTCCGGCGCAATATTAGGTTTCCATCGGGGAATGCATTTGTGCAGCAGCAGCTGGCGTCTATCCGAATCCCTCTCTCCCAGCGAATGACAAGGCTGTTTGTTAAACAGACCGTCCAGAGATGGAAACATTTTTCACTGGCGCACATTTGATCATCCATGTAGATTTGCGGGAGGCTGGTTTTCCCAGATATTCCCTTTTAAAGGGAGTCTGGGAGTATCCCTGACTGGGAGAGGGGGATCAGTGACCTCCATTCAATAAGTCACATGACTCCCCAAGCTTATTGGAGGGAAACAGGCAGCATGGCAACAGAGACTCTCGGGTCAAGATGCTTGGAGACCGCTAGCGGAAAGGATATCCCTATGTTGTTATTTACTCAGACATTTCAAACCAAGCCTGTATTATACCACCAAGCCACTATACCACTACACAATATAGCATTATATTGTGTATTTACAAAATCGAACTGAAAGAATCTGCACTTTCATTAGCGAATTGATTTGGCAAAGACTTTTCAACATCTAATTTATTCTAATCCATGGTAGCATTTGCATTATTGATTGTCAAATTGGTTTGGCTATGGTCCCACCTTTGTTTCCAGTGTACTTGATTTGGCCATCACCAAGGAACATGAGTGCAGGGATATAAGTGTTCTCTGTAGTAGGCACAGAGCCAGATAAGGAAGCTAATAATTACTTAAGAGAGTAAAGAGTAACCCAGATACAGAAAATTCCTTTCCAGCTAGCTTTAGCGTCTGTCACCCATTCATTCATTGGAATTGAAAGCTTCTTGAATTCGAACCAATCTACCAAGTAACTGTAAGTACCCAAGAGAAACATTTCAACAGCAACAAACCAAAAACCCACTCCTACTTGAGAGGGTTTCATGCTAGGTTTCAGCGCTAATTAACCGTTCCGCTTTCCAAAAGTGCAAATGTGAGCTTCATGCATATGTGTCTCCATTGATTTCTGTTCCCCGGCACGGATCAATGTGTAGATCACATGTGCACAGCGCAGCTCGCGGGGTGTGGGGGTTGGGGGCGAGAACTAGGCAGGCTACACAGTCAGCCGTGCTCGGGTAATGTTTAGAGCAGATGGGCTGCGGAGCCCTTAATAAGATGGTTGCCATGGCTACCGGTCTCTCTGAAAGAAATTAACTTTGCACTGTGCACAGTTCATCAAGTTAGTCAGATATATTGACTGCAGCACCAGACAAAGGGGGTAGGTGGTGGTTACTCGGTGGGTCGGTTGAGGGGAGGAAAAATAAAGACACACGGGAACCATATGAGGGGAAAAAAATAAAGAGAGGGCCGTGGAGGGGAGGGGCTGCAGGCAGGTGAACGGGTTTACCGCTGGGCTCTTGTGTGCTCAACTGACAACTTGTTAATTAGAGCCTCTATGTGATGCAGCCTGAATGTACAGAGTATATGTTTGGTCTTACTATGTGAGCCACACTGGGGCAATTTTAGACATGGTTTTGTGTGTTTTTTTCCCCGACTCCAAGACATTTTTTCCATTCACTGGGAACATCGGTAGAATAACATGACGCCAACGTCTACGGGTTAACAAAAGATAATAAACAACTATGTTCCACTACGAGGTTTGACCTCTCAGGGAAAGGAGTTTGAAAAAAAAACTGGATCGATCACCTTAAGTAAACGGCAAGCTCGTCACACAATAAAAGTGAATGCTTGTGAAGATATGTCTGTGCAGGATTATGTCATGCTCCAAAGATCCTCCTCTATAAGAAGACACTGTCATAACCGTGTATTTCAAAATGTACACTGTGTACATTGACAAAAACAAACTGTAAGTGAGTAACCTTACATAAATAAAAGCGGTTGGACTGGTTATTCTAGAAGCTTCTTTGTAGGTCACCTGCAATCTCAAAAAGAGTCTGTTCAACAACAAAACCAGCAGACTCAGCAACAAGACATTCCTTAAGACAGCAACAAGCAGTGTTGTGAAACAGAACCGGTTCATGCAACACAACTTTTAATCAAGTCCACCTTACGTCAACAGTCTACAATTTAATCTATTTGCATTTAACGGTCTGTAGCAGAAGAAGGCCTTTCTGACCGGTCAACGTGTTCTCTTGCTGTGTTGTATAAGGCAGGTATAACTGTGCAGGAAAAAAATGGGTACCATGGCCCCTTGTACTTGAGCCCCTTATTCCCTACCACAGTGCAGGGGTCTCCTGCCTGCCGCTATGGCTGCAGGGACCTTTGGCCTGGCTAGCCACATCAGGCGCATATGGTTGCAGAAAGCGGCAGGGAGAAGTCAGTTGCTGTTTGGTAGCCGTTTAATTAGCTCTTCTAGTCTTACCGATTGTATCATCATCGGACTCCCTGTGCGACCCACTCCGTTGTTTTCCTGTGGAGAAAGCACTGAGGCAATTTCATGGAGTGGATGCGCCAGACCACGTGGCGGTTTGCCATGGAGGATTCTCGCTTTGGAAGTTGAAGTCATTTTGAACAAGCTGGCTTGTTCTGAGCCGCAGCTGCTCGCATGTGTGTTTTAAACTGGCCATGCACGCGAACACAACACCCGACCCCGGCCACGCGCGCAGTGTTGAACCGCGTCTCAAGTGAAAACACCTGGACTGCACCTCAGAATCTGCAAGTGTGGGCTAACACACACTCACACATATACATATATAGGCCTACATACATGCAAACATTCATGCATTCACATCAATAATTCGATTTAGTTAAACTCTGCCTGGTATCAATCGCTAAAGTTTGTAGGAACCAATCTTGCAACCACCTTGTAAGCCATCTGCATCGGCCAGCTAACTCTGTAAGCCTGATAAGAAGTGCACCATTGTACCAAAGTGTATTAAGTTGATCGTTAAGCCAATTGACCCGCTCGACATTGGATGCCCCTGAACTCCTCGATTTGATGGGCCGGTTCTAACTACTAACTTCCAATGGCTCCTGATAGGTTGAACTCAAATGCAGCGGGACAAAGATATGTTGCTGAGAAGGAATAGTTCACAGAGGCATGCACATTCAAGAATTTGAGTAAGAAGAAAGAGTAGATAAGGTATTTATGTTATATATATTATGTCTGGGGGGGGTTTCTGTCAATGACATAAGACACTATTTCAATGTTGTGGTCGCAATGTGGCACTCGAAAGTAAATGTATTTTCTTTTCAGATATAAATCTGATGGATAACTCTATACTTGTTTAGTAATAAAAGTTATGCACATTTAAAAAAAAGATGACTTATAAACGCCAATCCCCATTTGCTTCAAAGCAGCCCAAAGGGCAGAGTATACTAGGAGTTGACAGAGAAGCAGAGGGACTATAGGGGGAATCTCCTGTAGCCTGGGACATCTGTCTTAGATTAGACATAAAGAGCCATGAGGATTGTACAGATCCTTGCAGGGCTGGTGGGGGAGGTTCTCTGGGGGAGAAATTAAAAACAGAAGTGTATATGCCCTGTGGTTTCTAGGTAATCTATCACATCTTCTGATCCCAATGAAAGAATTGAACCCAAATAACAAAGAATACCTAGAAACTTATTTGAAAGATCTTTTGTTTTTTATAGACCATGTAAACATACGATCGCACCGGGGCCACAGGATTGGACGGTTTCTGAAGTAGACACAAGTCATTTAAAACCTTTCAAAAGATAGATTGAACCCGGTGACATGTAACCATCTGGTCGAGATAACAAACACTATGTTGTAACGGAGAGAATATTCTATCTACAGCCAGCAGACCGGTGGGTCCAACTTGTGTGTTTCTAGGTTGGCCAAGAGAAGGAAATGATGTTCAAGACAAAAGAGAGAAATCAGTCGCTGTTGCTTCAGGCCGTCATGTGACGCAGCCATTATCGACTCACCATCATTTAACTGGCCCACAGAGCAGCCATCAACAGGAAACCGACTTGTGCTACCTGCCTACAAAGATTGAGTCACACTGGCAGTTTGTCCACAGTCTTTCCACAATGCTGCTTCTGAACTTCAAACGAGTGGCTGCACTCTACTGACTATGCTTATTTCCTGAAACTTTCCAGCAAAAAAAACAAAAACAAGAGCCTATTTGAAGTCTCCATGCGTTGACCTACTTACGCTCTGCACTCCCCACACACTGTAAAACAGGAGCTACTATCGTTTCCCGTTGCTCTATTTGCATGTTCAAAGCTTGTACGGTCCAGAGATCCTCCTGTAGTTCAACCACACCCTTTACATCAACTAACCTTTCTAAAAAGGTATACTGTGTGACAAATGCTGGACTGAGTCACCTATTTTCCTATTAAGTCTGGTTGAAGTTGAATGGTGAAGAAGAAACAGGTGATTCACCTGCTCTAAAGACAACAGTGAAGGAGATAAACAGTCATTAGAACAGTGTTTACAAACTTTCTCCTTCTCCCCCCATTCATATGTTAATGTGGACACAGCGGCAGAGGGGAAATGTTGAGGGAGGGCGAGGGAGCAGTTGGCTTGTCTTTCTGGTCTTATTTGAAGGTGTATGGTGAAGTATGTTAAGCAGTTTTACACACAATTGTTGACCGTTCTTCACTGTTAATGAACAACTTAAAACAATGTCTGGTCAGCTTAGCTCAGGAGGCAGAGTGTGTTGACTTACAGGGTGCTAGTTCGATCCCCGGCTCCTCCAAGCTGTTGTAGAGGTGTCCCTGAGCAAAATGTGTATATGTATGTGTGCATGACTTGCATGGTCGACTCTGCCGTATATATGTGTATGAATGGTTGTACGTTTATTTGGATAAAAGCATCCGCTAAATGATCTAAACGTGAACGTATGTTAGGGAAAGAAGAGTAAGGCAACAATACAAACTGTACAATATCAGTTATTTCTCTCCTTGTTTTGTCATTTAAAAGAGTAGATGGAAGGAAAATAGGTTTCTGGGAGAAATGTATGGAGCAAGCTTAGTAGAAAGTCTGAAATGTTGGCTAGAAAGGTTTTTAGCTGAAACACTTTCCATGCAGTCAATTCAGAAAAGTCAACTGTATGTTTTCCTCAACCCACTGCTGGAACATAATCTTGTTGCACTACTGTTTAGCATTAAACAGTTGAAGGCAATTGGAGGAAAAAGTTACAACATCGAAGGCTATACATTTAGCCTGTGTGTGTGCATGTATGTGCGGCTGTGTGTGTGCATGTATGTGCGGCTGTGTGTGCATGTATGTGCGGCTGTGTGTGCACGTGTGCTAGCAGAGGGGCATGGGGTTCAATGGCTGCAGACACAGGGTCCTATTGTAGCACGACCAGAGTGAGGTAGAGAGAGGATGTCACATGTTCAGAGGGAGAAGGCATGCACAGCCATCTGAGGTGGTTTCAAAGAATGAAGAATAATTCTTAATTACTTATGCATCATGAGACACCGTGTGTTGGATTGTCATGGGACTTGTGCGACGCTTAACCGGCCAGCCCTTGACTGTCCACATTGACACATTGGACTATCAAATTACTCCAGATTGTGACAAACCACCAGTCGTGCTACAAGACTCAATTGTCCCCCGAAGGCTTCAGGGAAGTGTAGTAAAAAAATAAACAACTGCCACATTCAGCGGAAAAAGGTTCTTCCTCTTTCACTCAGTCAAATGGTGCCTTGGTGACTTCTTCAGTTCATGCCATTGATTATTTCAATTTGGTTCATTTGTTTTTTGTGTGAGTTTTGTGTGCTGCATATCGATTTGGCTGTGTATATTTGTTAAAGCATTAACCAGATTTTTTTGTGTGCACCATATTCTGGAAAAGAGGAATAAACAAGATAACCATCTGCTCACTGTCAGGAGGTTAGCTATTAATTGCCATGGCAACACCAGTCAAAAACACACAAGTTATACTATATTTCTAATGCTAGCTAAATTCTTAAAGGTTTATCATGTTCATCGGTAGCCTATGGCAAAAAAAAAGCTATCGTTTAGCTGTCCCCTGCAATTTGTTTTCACACGACCGGCCAGTTGTAGTATAATGTTGTGAAAACAGTGTCAGAGGCCAGTGGGACGAGCGCTATTATTACAAGAGGGATTTAAAATGCTCTAGCATGCAAGTCATGTGACCCAGTTGCGCTGGCATGGATCTGTGAGGGATGAGGTTTCACTACACCGGAGCCAGCCTTGAGCCAGTGCCGGGCAGCTTAAAAACAAACATTAGGGCCATTCATATATGTATTTATTTACACATCGCAACCACTACTCTGGTAAAAAAGATCAAAGTGTTTTTGCTTTGTTCTCTGTCCATCAGAATGCTTGGACTTCTGGACGAAAACATTCCTCTCCTCACGTGACAGGAAGGGGGGCATTGTTGAGACGTTACTGGGTCCGTTTCACAATTGAACTATGAGTGTTCAACCACAATGGAAGTTAGCATGTGATACCAGATTCAGTGTCATTGTGTCCATTTGCTTTAAAAATAAATTGGGTTTTGGCAACAAGCATGCTATAAGTAACAGTGTTAGGTCCGTCTGTGTTTCAGCAAACCCCAATGAGCAGTGGATTCATTCATATATTGCACAACTTCCGCTAGGTTTCTATCAGTCTTTGCATGGACAGATGGACCTGGCAAAGCTTTAGAGTTGTTATTTTCTTAAATAATATTAACATAACTGCACAGTTGGATTCCAGCAAGGCACAGAGGTTGAGGTGCAAATATACTGCAAGAATACAAATGGATGAATAATCCATTACACAATAAGATCCTACTCTAAACTCTAACCTACCATACATGTTTATGTTTTATTTATGTAATAAACACAGTGGACGGCATAAGAAGTACAACAGTACACAATACAATCGCAAAGTAACGGTGTGTCCGCAGGGCCCCGAGTGTGCAAGCCGGTGTTCCTGACGCCACACAGGAAAACATTCACCGCCCTATTCAGCCCAGAGAAGGGGAAACAACCACTTGAAATACACACACCCGTGGCAGGGTCTATTGGAAGGCAAAGCGTGTGTCTGATTTACAAGGCTGTTCCATATCGTTCCCCCCACACCGAACATCTCAACCTGCTAGTCTAGCTTAGACCTCAGTCTCCCAGCAGCAGCTGTCGCTATGGGTGAATGTCACATACGGCTGCCAAGCAACAGCAAATAGACCTCACTGTCCACTAAAAAGGGTCCACTCTCCTATTTCACTGCCCCCCTACCAGGGATCACCACACACACACACATAAACAAAGTTATGAGTCTAGTGCATTGAACTTGCTGTGGTTAAGTTGGTGGAGAGGATAAGGCAGACATTGTATGTATTGTCTAAAACAAAGTCTGAACATATTGTGGGTATGGAAATGATGTTGATGGAGAAGATAAGGTAGACAGTGACGTTTCCAAAATACTATATAGTACAACACCACAGCATAGAAATAATAACAACCATATAACACATTTCACTCAAGGTAGGCTTGAAAATGCCTCTTGCTGTGCGGTTCAATGGACGTCCATCTTGTCCAAACCACCTCTATTGTTTTTCTGCATTGATCACGCTGTCTTCAAGATGTCCACTCTCGGACACCCCAAGGCCTTAAAGCACTAAAGCCAGTTAGCTTGCTTTAAATGCCATGGTGCACATAGCTGTACAGGCTATCCCTATAGGCAGTGTCTTGTCTACATTTCTTACAAGTGCCCTTAACAGCTCAGCTCATAACTGCAAAGGCCAATGGGGAGCAGACGTGAGGACAGCGACGGAGAGGACCCCAGAGAGGGAAGAGAGTAATTACAGGGCAGAAAACTATGGGACAGGCAGAGGGAGGGCCCTGCAGAAGAGGCACAGCAACAACAAAAGCATGTAGAAACAAAGGCACCCAGTTTTGGAGGGAGATGGACCTTCTCCTAGTCCTCCATTGGAAGA
>JAOSLM010000115.1:11146164-11159993 GCA_025629765.1 Eleginus gracilis | reverse complement strand
ACACACACACACACACACACACACACACACACACACACACACACACACACACACACACACACACTCACTCACACACGTTTTATCTTTATCAAGACACAACCAGAGGTCTGCATTGTGATGCTGCATAAATTAAACAACCACATTATACTTTTAAATCTCACATTTTCTGACATTTCTTCTGTTGTGCAATGTGCAGTGCTGCACCAACCAGTGCAATGAGATATGTGTGAGTGGTTTTGCTTTATTCAGATTATTACAACACATCCAAATCCAGTTATTTGACACAATTGGCTATTGCTGCCTCATTTAAAGCCCACCTCTCCTGAAGCTGGGCCAAGCTCAGGGCTCCCTCTTCCAGAGGTAATCCAAATGAGATCAGCTTTTTTTGTGGCGGGCGTTATTGCTCCACGACTGGTCCTGTTTAAATAAATTCAAGAGCCCCACTGCTTTGATCCTAAATATTATCAACTCCAGCTTTTTATGTTTCTAATTTCCGCATCCCCAACATTTTCTTTTCATCTGGGTCCAGCTGTTGTTTTGCTGCCCAGCCTTGCGCTATGTGTATGCTGTTTTCTTCTTCTTAAAGCTTGTGACTCCAATGTTCCAATGTTTCTAAGGAGTTTTCTATGCAGGGCTGAACTGCAACATTTAGTCCTAACTGGAACGAAGCAGGCTGGTTTTCTGTGTAAACTTAACACAGAAAACCAGAAGCCCACAGTGCCAGATCACAGTTGAAAGGACAGATTGCCTATTGTTTATTAAAAGCAAACAGAAGTAAACTAAATGTGTATAATGTTGCATTCTGTGTTTCCACATCTTGTTGTTACAGTGTTACCATTGAAACAGGAATGTGCTGAGGCTGCATCCAAATAGTTCAATCAGTGTATCCATTCCTACATAGTATTACATTGGAGATTTGACTACCTCATGAGACTCACATTTATATAGCAAGTCTGCAGGTTGTGGTTGAAGTGGACATCTACATTCAATGCTCCCTTAATGATGCTGAAGTAGCTCCGCTGTCTGTTATCCACATTGCTCCTTTCCTCCTGCTCGACCACTAACTGCTACTATCCCCAAGGGTATAGTGAACGGTTGATAAGAAGGATGATGTTGGAGATAGTTCTGGAATTAAGCCTTATCGTATTGATCATATAAAGTGTGTGTGTGTGTGTGTGTCAAACATGTCTGAGATTCCCTCACACTTCCCAGTGAGTTAGAAGCCAGCCATGCATCACAAACCATGTGTGTTTCTTATGTTTTGAATGGAACCTGCTTTGAAGTTGACCCGGTGGTGCTTTCGTTTGGCCCTGCAGGTTCTTAGCCCGCTCCTTAGTGAAGATGTCGAGCCACAATCCCCTGGTGAGGTTGGAGCAGAGAGCCGTGGAGGCTGACCGCCTCATAGAGTACCTTACACAGCAGGTCCAGCTCCTCAAGGACAAGGCCGGTAAGAGACGGCACGAGACACCAGTGTGAGCTCAGGACATTTCAATGACTTTCTTTATTTTTAATGCGGTTTCCTGAATCATGTGAGCAGAAAACATGGTCTGGTTGTGATAAGGGGAGGTTAGACTCCCTGCTGGAAGGTTACGGGTTCGATCCCATAATGTCAGCAGGGTATCTTTGAACAACATGCCTTTAACCCTACCTGCTCATTGATGACCTGTAAGAACAAAATGTGTTAAATTGTATATTTTTGACATTGTGCTTTACATAGAATATCAAAAATAGAAACATTACAAATATTTAACTTCCGAGAAAACTGTCCTGGTAGACTTTTTATTTCCACAAAAAGGGAGGGGGGGGGAAACACATTATTTGCTGTAGGCAGTATATTCATGCATTCGTGTTAGCAGCCTACAGAGGCATTAAAGAGCACACAGTGCTAGGCCTGTGTCCCTTGGCCTTCAATGAGCCACATGTTGGACTGTGATGTATATGGGAGCATGGTGCTGCACAGCATGACTCAGACTGGCATCCACTGTGAATCCAGTTGTGCAGGCCAGCGTGCGGGAGGAGAAGAAGCTGACGGCGGAGAACGCCAAACTCAAGCAGGACATCGAGGACTTGAAAAAGCAGCTGGTGGAGAAAGAGAGGAAAAGAGGCGGTAGGTGACACCTGGTTTGCGAAACCGATTCCTTTCCTCCAGATCAAATGGAAGACGGCTAAACCTTGATGTCGTCCGCCAGGTCGTTTCTTCACACGTGCCGTGAGAGAGGAACGTGCGTGGCTGTGTTCTGCGGGTTCATTGTTCTAGCGTTGAAATAGCAACGATTACATCTTTAGCGTTCTCGCTCTCTCAACGTATTATTAACAGATCCCTTTGAAAAGTAGCCTGTTGTGTTTTTAAGATCGCCTATTAGTTTTATTGGGAACGCATGTCCGCCTGAAGAGCTTTCATGTGATATTATGCTTCAGATTGAAATGCATCCCCCAACACGGCTCCGGTATTTATTTATTTGCGAGAGACAGTCTTTTAGGAAGCGGGAATTAAAAGACAATGTAGGCCTGTCAAGGAAAGACCCGGCCTTTTGTTTTGTTTCAGAACCATGGCGGAATGCACCACAATACTGGTGATTAGATGATTACGGATCCAATGTGGAAGTTTACTTTGGAGTTTGATTTCATTGGCTAGGAAGTGCCAGAAAACGCTGTCGTGCTTTGTAGAAAAGCTTGGATAGATCTAAAGCAAAACCAATGATACAGACACTAATGAATTCAAAATTGGGAAGGACGTGAAAGGAATGTTTGTAGCCACAGCAGAAAAATGTGAAAAG
The DNA here is from genome assembly GCA_025629765.1 of Eleginus gracilis. Classification (NCBI taxonomy): domain Eukaryota; kingdom Metazoa; phylum Chordata; class Actinopteri; order Gadiformes; family Gadidae; genus Eleginus; species Eleginus gracilis. Next base: position 11,157,216 of record JAOSLM010000115.1, on the reverse strand, counting down.
AACATTGCTGATTCCACTTTTTGGGGGTTAAAAATACATACATAAGGGTAAACATATGCATGGCTCCTTAAGTAAACCTTAGTTGTTTTCAGCTCTCAAGTCGGAAACATGCAATTTCTAATTAAGGTGAACCAACTATGCCCAACTGGCACCAATGCAGACCACTGTTGATGTAGAGGAAACCAAAACAGAAAAGCCTTTCTGTTGTTCTTCTGTCCACGTGAAGATTGATTGGAGACATCATTTCCTGCTCTGTTACCCAATGTCCCAGTTTCCATCAACTCTTGACACAATGATATTTTCCAATCAAAGGTGTTTTTCATCTGGATGCCTGCGTTCCCCTGGTGGGCGTATAAATACCGTGCTGCTAAAGCCAGCTGTTAGAGGAGGAGAAGGCGGTGAGGTGGATGAGTCCTGTCTGTCATGGCAGTACATCACAGCGCTACCACTGCAACACTTGGCTCATCCCCTCAGCCCTCGCCTTCACACTCACAATACACCATCCACCTGACACATGCCAGGTGTCTGCGGCGTTGGCGAGCAGCTAGACCGTGTGTAGTACATCACAAGTACTGTTGGATTCATCTGTTTCCAATTAAAATAATTTCTTATAACATACATTTTTTTTATTCAGTGAACTTCTGTGCGACCAAGAATATTGGCCATAGTGCAGGGAGCATGGGGGGTTTCCGAGATCTGATCTTCCTCAAATTGTCAGGCTCGCGTTCTGATTGGATTACGTATGAGCACTTGCGTATGAGCACTGACAGGAATCGGGGCATAATGCGGGCAGACTACTGGTGAAGTTGTTAATACCATGCCTTCATGACACCCGCCAGGATACTCCTCTGTCTCCTTTGAGTCTCCACTGGGACTCAGGTGATCGCCTCTTTAGCCTCGAAATTTGCATCGGAAGTGTCAAGTGTGGACGCCGGACCTGTGCTCCGATGTGGCACATCCCATCACAACGGTGGCATTGAAACAAAAAGTATGGCCCAGGTCAAAGTGAATTTGAGATTCAACAGCTAAAAAACAACAACTTGGTCAAGTCGGTCAAGGTTCTTTCTTGTACCGTTTCCAGTCAACCCTTTGCCTTTGTCTCCCAACTCCTGCAGTGGAGGTGCCCATGCCATCGGGTGTGGTTGAGTGCAGTTCCAAGCCAAGTCCTCCCCCTGCAGCACCGGTCCACTTAGCCTCCCCTACAGAGGCCCTCCCTCCCAAGGACGAGGGGAAGAAGAAGAAGCCAGAGAAAAAAGGTATCGGCAACATAACAATACAATTAGAAAGGTGGTCGCAGTGAGGTTTAATATGGGTGCACCTTCTCAACATTTTATGGACAATGCGATGTAGTACTCTTTCACGGTTTGTTCTATGTCACCAAAATATCAGTAGAATTCTGTTTATTTCTTCATTTTCAACATGTCCGAATAATCAGACACGGCTGTTTTCCCAGCATTTAAATAGATTCTTTGAAAGTTATGTTTTTCTTAAACTTCCCCCCCTTTTGAACTTAGAAATGCTTTGAATCAAACTTTTCCATCATCATCATCTGTCTGCTTGCAATACACGTGTGATTCATCCAGCTCAAATGGTGGATTTCTCCACCCGTTGAACTCCTAATGTTAAGTGATAATGGATAGAAAGCGAGGAGGGATGTCCCAGCCCCTTTTTCTTTCCCCTCCTTGAGTGGAAACACGATCCTGGTTCCGATACTTGATTAGCTTCTGGGCTAGTCGTCCTTTTTATTTTGTCTCTTGACTTCACTACTTGCGGCTTTGACGAGAAGCATCTTAGCTGATTGTCACCAGTGATGAAAGCCTACCCCCATCATGTGGATGTATGCTATGAATCCTCGAGACGTTTCAGGGACTTCAAAGTAAAAGCGGTCCTGTCTTCATAATGTTGGAAAAAGTAATCCGGCCGTGATTCCTCTTATTTTTTGCTGTGACTGAGATGATGTGGCTGTTCTTTCTTGCCTTTTAAATGTTTATTGTAAAAGTAATTTCATCTTTCACATGTGGTTGTTTAGTTCCATACGTTCTGGTATCTAGTCGAATTAATGCACCACTCAGTGTGTTGGTTGTAAATGACCCTCGTATTTCTACACCATATGGTTGTCATTACAATATAGTCTTCACAATTAGACCAGGACATTCATTAAGTCCAAATGTTGAAAGCTATAAATATCACATGCATATTTTCCTGTCAACATGGTGTTGACGTTTTTTTACAGAGTATGTGATAACTAACTTTTCTTAATATGGCGCTATAATTTATAATTATAATAATCCTATATTATCAATTCTTAAATGACATCCTTAAACTCAGAAGTGAAGTCAAACTTCTGTTTGATTCCTTATCAGAGATGAGTGTGGCAACTGCTGTTGTTGAGGTCTCAATCTGTACACTGACAGCAGCTCACTGAGTGGAAACTCCGCTCTGGCACTGAGCTGGTTACATTCCCCACGTAGTCAGCTTTTCCCTCACATCCAAAATGAGCTATTGGTTTTGTTATTCAAGAAAGATACTCCAGCTCTCTGGGACATTATGGAGAACTAATTTTGTTTTTTGATAAAAAAAAATAAAAAAAGATCTTCTCATGTACTCGTCAAAGTGCATGCCACCTTGAAGCCAGCCTTTGGAAAAGTTTTTTGGAAGAAAATTGAATTGGATTGCAGAAGCTTCCCTGCATAGTTTCCAGATGGTCTCTTTTTGAGTGCATTCCAATACACTACTCTGAAGAATAGTGCAGTGAGCTAGAATATTCTCAAGGTCTTCAAGTACCTTCAAACATAAATGTTCTGTGATTTATATTAAGTTTAAAAAAATCGAATACCGAGTGACTAGCTTGCTTATTTTTAATGGCATATCTATTCACTTTTTTTTTTCTGGCAATTCAAGAAATGGAACCTATTACTTTATCTGAGCTGGAAAATGACACCTTTGCTTAGTCTCAAGCAGGGACTTCCTTTAACAGCTGCATGAGGGGAACTCAAGCCTATGAATGGCTTCTGTCTTGCTTCCCTCTATAGATATGAACTAGTGGAGTAAAATCTATGAGCGCTCAGCACACTTTCTCCTCTCTTGACATCAGATCGTTATATAATTGCAGCTTGGTCCAGTCCGTCCGGACCCAATATAAATGCATACTTTGTGCGACGCCCAATCAAATAATAAATCAACATTGAATTTATGAACACAGTGAATTCAAATGATTTCGATTTTTTGTCGTTTATTTATCTAAGAGTCTGGGACTCGTGTGTTCAGTTTTTGATGTATAACTGAGGTCTGTGATGTCCCGGGTCCCAGCAGGGGAGAAGAAGCCGGTGGCCCCTCAGGAGGAGCTGAAGGTGGACGTGTCTCGCCTGGACCTGCGTGTGGGCCGCATACTCACCGCCGAGAAGCACCCCGACGCAGACTCCCTGTACGTTGAGCAGGTGGACGTCGGAGAGGCCACGCCCAGGACGGTGGTCAGCGGCCTGGTCAAGCACATCCCCATTGAGCAGGTAGGTCGTCCCTGTAGGACAGGGCTCTCCGACCGGCTGTCAGGTCAGTACAGTGAACAAAGTTCATTCAACATCATCAGAGTGGGCCTACAAAAAACTGCAAAGGGAAACTCTTTTTTTTTAATTGATCAATTATTGTTAAATTGTTGTAATTCCCTTAATAACTGGGGTGGCGCTAGATGCCACACGAGGCCACTAGACCCCCTAGTATTTCAGAACAAGCTAAAATAAAACTTCTTACTTCAACTTGCAAGATGCCCTGACAAAGAAGTATATTTAAAATGTGCAGAATTAAAAAGGATTCAAGATGTTTGGAAGAATGTATGTTTATTCACTGAATAATATAATATTTGCGTCATTACGATACCAACTGAGAAATTTATGACGAATAAACAACGAAGTAGCATTCTGTCTATTATGGCCCCAAAACTCAAATGCTGCTGGGTTTGAAACCCCTGACCATACACATCGAGTAATTCTATTAAGCTATTGATTTGATGAATCAATCCCGAATGCTCCTTTTATTTTTAATCAACTTTACAATGCTCTTCAAATTCCAGCCATTAATGGCAGGCACTCCTCCTTCCTGATGTTAAAGACTCACCAGAGTCCTATTCTACATCTTGGTTCAAGTGAGCAGGCTTAAAGGTACAGGCCGCACGCAGCCAGTCTATGTTTACATTTGGAGAATTTACACCAAAGCCTGGGATTGCCTTGGCCTTAACACGGATTTATGGATAAATCGGTTTGATGATTTTTCCCTTATGGGGAACAATTTGTACGGCGTAATTTCTTCCTAGTTGAAGATGACAATGATAATTTATGCTCGGAAGCAGATCTGAGTTTGTGTGTTTTACATAGAAATCTGCAGGACGTGGAACCTTTGTGCATATCATGGTGATGGACTATGAAGAGCATTTAAATGGAAGCACATGCTTGCTGCAGGCATGTGTACCAAGTCCAGACTCTAAAAGATAGAATATATACACAAAGTCTGGCCTACTAACAATTATTGCGATTTGTAACATGCAGTGGCTAATTCAGCTAATGCCTCCAATTGGGTTACTTGGACAGCTCATGAATTAAATTAAATGGTTAATGAAGTTTTGAATTTGTATTTCATATTGGTTACATTGGCTACATAACAGTGCAGTGATAGAAACATGGTACCAAATGTCAGTCTGTGTTTTATTTCTGTGTTCTTTTATGTTTTTTTCAATCATTAATGATCATATCAGTCTCATTTTATATACAGTATCTTTTCCTGAGGATCAGGCACTAAAAATTGGCATAAGGGTACTATTCTTTATACCTCTGAAATTGTCATCAACCTATCTGGGCAAGGTGGGGCATGTTTAGGAATATCACCATGGAAGTTTCCATAACACCAAAATTGCTGGAATATCTATCAAGTTTGCATGCAAAGTTTGCAAGGAACTTGGAAGTGATCTTTCCAAACTAATGTTATGATATTGGATCCCTTATTTCCATGTCAGAAAAAAGATCTTTAAACGTATAATATACAAACGTTAATCTGAAATCCTATGAAGATAGTGTAAGTGATGATTGCGATACCTTATGGGCAATCCTTTGAGACAAACTGGCAATGGCTAGAAGCACCAGAAAGCTTAAAATAGATGGATTGTATCTATAAACACCTCCCTCCCGCCTTCGCGGCACAGATGCAGAACCGGATGGCGGTGCTGATGTGTAACCTGAAGCCGGCCAAAATGCGCGGGGTGGTGTCCCAGGCCATGGTGATGTGTGCCAGCTCCCCGGACAAAGTGGAGATCCTGGACCCGCCCGCCGGCTCCGTACCCGGGGACAGACTCACCTTCCAGGGGTTCCCAGGTACCCCGGTTCATCCCTCTGATTGGTTAACCGGCCCTGGTTCCGGGCTGTTATTACACGTGTATTTGGGATTTCTGTCTTATACCTATCGTGTATCATCCTACGTGACGTCATTATGTTATTATACATGTCAATCGGGGGAAGGGGCCTCTGTCTTTAGGTTTTTCTCCTTCCATTTATTTAATTTTTTCGGATTAGAAGCAACTTAATTTTCATTGCACAGCATATACGATGCAATGAAAGAGTTGGCATCAACCAGCTGCATTCGACTCGCAGACAGTGAGTGTTTTGGGACTGTTTAATGCTCTCAGTCTCTCGTCACATGCATACCAATTCGGTCATCTAAAGGTTAAAATGAACACATTAAAGGAGAGCATCTATTAACAGAAAGCGGACCAGGCCAGTTGCTTATGACTCAAGGTTTTTAAGAGCAAGTCGTCAGTTCTTCATGACTCTGGTGGGGTTTCCCAAAGCGTCCATAAGGGAGGGTTGGTAGTGGGTTAGAATAAAGAAGAGATGTGTTGAGTGAATAAATGGAGCAACCTGGTATGTCTGCGATGTCACCGAGCAGAGCGGCCACAGCTGGTTGTGCTTCAGGCTCCTCGGGGAAGGCTGCCTTGCTCCCCGCCCAGCACTCCCAAGTGTTCCAGGCGGCTAAATGGAGCGTGACCTTTGATTTACTGGCCTAATCAGCGGTCGCCGTTTGCTTCATGTAATCCATCTGAAAGAAAATTTAAAAGTGTTTATTGAAACATGAAAATCGAATGAAAAGGATTAGCAACGAGAAGATGTATTAGCACAGTACCTCAAATAGTTATCGTACTCACATCCAATTCAATTGCTTGAATACCGTAAACGTCTTTCAATCGGTTTGTAGTTTACCACAGGTTTGGTTTGTTTCGTTAACATTTGTTTTACTCTAAGCCTAATCGATGGTTGTCATCTGATCGATTTCGACGAGCTTCTGTTAGTTTAACCCAATCTGTGTGCTGCGGAGAGGAAACCCGGCTATGCAAGCTATTACAGCGGGTCAAATAAAATCCTCATTTTGGGAGGCGTCGTCAAAGAGTTGTCAACACGTCCGGCTGAATTTATTCACCAAAAACAACAAAAAAAGAACATAAAAATGTACTTTTCAGCTGTGACCGACCACTGCTGTCAAGTGGACTTTGATGTGGGTTTTCACATGTGGTCCAGCCCATCGTCCCGTTTGATTTACAAGGGATTTTCCTGACCCCACTTTTTGATTCCTTACTTTTTTTATTATTTTTTTTACTACCTCCTGTGCGGTTCCAACCCTGAACACCAGCCCAACTGTAAGCCCCAGACACATAAGAAGGCTCCCTTCTTTCTGAGACCAACTCAAAAAACCTCTGAGTTGGGAGCGGCTTGTCACGGAAATGTCAGCGTTCTGCGCCGAGTTTCGAGTTAATGGCGGTTTCCTCCTTCTCTCCACAAAATGTTATTTAAAAAAAATATATGTCACCGGGAATGCAGAGAAGATGTGTCTCGCTCTCTCGTTCTCTAGCTTTCTCGTTCTCTTCGCTCGCTCGCTCGCTCGCTGGGCCGGTCATCGTGGTCCCGAGTGCTCGGCAGCAATTACTGCCATTCAGCCGCCAACAGCCAGACTGAATAGCGTGTCTAAGATGGCCATCCAAACCCCTTTTCACGCTTGTCATCCATACTAATTGTTGTCACTCACCGATACGCCGTAAATCCCAGAGAGATAGTGAGTGGGCGAGCGATTGAGCATGAACAAAGACCAGCAGGTCAGTTCCATCATAACCGTTGTGATGGAACCGCCGGAAAATCATCCGAAAGCTGAATCATGAACGCATAACAAGATGCATACCCCCTATTACCTCAACACACATCATCATCATAGACAAATAACAAACGTTTTTACATTGGCACCATGACAAGGGACTTGCGATCTAAGAAAACATCCACAGGGTTGATTTTTGTCTTTCTCTCTCTCCACAGGGGAGCCAGACAAAGAGCTGAACCCCAAGAAGAAGGTATGGGAGCAGGTACAGCCGGACCTGCGCACGGACCAGAGCTGCGTGGCCACCTACAAGGGGGCGCCGTTTGAGGTGGCCGGCAAGGGCGTGTGCAAAGCCCAGACCATGAGCAACAGTGGCATCAAATAAAACCAGGGAGGGAAAAGAGAAAAACCCAGCCTGAACAAACACCCGGCCATGTCGGAGTCGGAGTTGGCGAGTGCCGTGGTTCCCGATGGAACCGCTGAAGGAACTGTGATGAAAAAGACATGGTTAGAAATGGTTTGAAAGTGTTCAAATAAAAAGCGTCTGAGAATGATCTGGAGTCTGCCATGTTTCTTTCCCCGTTCTCTTTAAAGTATAAGTTGGCTGATTTGGTCCACGGATGATCAATACACTTGTGTTTACACTTTAATCTATCTTCTTTGTCTCTTTCTGTTAGAAATTAGCTTGATTTTTCTTTATTCTTTTTTTTGATGTTGCAACTCAAACAAAATCAATCTTTGAATGCACTCCCATTTACTCTTACTTTTCTCATTTTAATGAGCAGGGGATGAAACGGGTGTTTGTAGTGCTGTAAAAAACAAAAAACACATGCACTTCTCGACCACTTAGGGAGTGACTATTTAGATGTCACTCGAGAGCTCCCATCTCCTGGCTGGTGTCCATATTGTCAGGGTTGTCTCTGCCATGCCAATGCCATTTGCTTTGTCTCGTGAAGTGTTTACCCTATTGCTCCACACTCGTAAGAGGTCTGCTTTCTATTTAGATCAGATAGTTGTGCCTCTGTCCTCAAGACCAATGCACATTTTATATAGACCCTTGTTCTTATTACATTAAAGACCCTTCAGTAACTTTGCTAAGCCAACCCTTAAATGTAATTATTAAAAGTAGTGTAGGCAATACAATTGTATAAGCATTGTTTGTTACAAATGATATACACCCAGACAGCCTTCAATAGATCAAATGCTCTGACAAAATAGAAAAGTCTGATTTAATCATTTAAATCTCTCCCTTTTAAATCAGTCCGAATGTGATGATAGGTTTCATTCTGAGAAGAGGATGCCTGTACGCGGTCCAACTGTTGGTTTTCAGGCCCTTCAAGGCTCAAGAAATTCAACAATACTAATCTGGGCCGCTGAATCTTTCCTCTTGTTCCTTTTTTGTAATGAACATCTCTGTTACTCCAATTAACATAAACTGAGAACTGATAGATTCCTTGTTTATTCTACAACATTCTTTGATGAGAGGTCGCTCCGACAACAGAGACCGACAGAGGAGACGCCATCAGATGTTAATTGCCTGTTTTGAGGGTCAGGCGCAACAAGAGGAGAATAATAATGTGGAATTCCCCTTACGCCGTAATAAGAGCATGAATAATGATTCAGACACTCGGATTTGACGTGTTTTGTTACCGTGATGAACAGGAAACTTTTCTCTTATTTCCAGTCTGCGTTTCGTTTCCAGTTTTGTTGTTTTTTTGCCGCTAAAATGTATATTATGACCTATCGAGGAAAGTAAGACGAGAGCCAAAAGGTCCTGAAACACCACAGTCCATAAGGAATGTTGTTGGGGGTGTTTGATTTTTTCCGACACCCTAGTAAACGTTTTAGCGGCAAACTCTTTCACGTAAATGCTAATCCATGACAGTTTCCATTACGGAATGGGAATTTTCTGGCCGCTGATGCTCGTGATTCAAATTTAAAAAAGAGCTTGATCAATCTAGATTTGCATTTCAATATTCCATGATTACATTTTATATGAATCAAGGGTTGATGTGCTCTTTGATGACTTCAAGGCCTTTGATACATATGGTTGTCAACTTGATAAATGTGTTGTTGTTGTCTTTTTGATGAATTCTCCAAAACAAGGCCTATACATTCGTGATTCATGGTTCTCATTTTGAATGCTATGTGGAGGAAAAAAACCTCACCCTCTGTAGTCTAATGGCAGCATGTTGAATGGGACGGGTGCGATTGACCCTTTGGCGTTATATAAGGGTTACTTTTAGCATAAAACTCACTGAAAAAGTTAGCCATTGACATATGATTTAACCTTTAAAACATGAGTTAAATCATGGCCTGCTCTCTAAAGATAAAGGTTGTGTATGTGCTCTGCGCCCCACTCTATACCCTTGTGGCCCCCTTAGAGGTCGCAAACCCCCAGTTGAGAAGCACTGCTGGTGTCAGCAGATGGACGTACTGACGAATATTTGTTAGGGCGGAACAAACCGCATGCACAAATGTCTCAGTTTACATATTTTGAATGTGTGGAAAAACATGCAGGCCCTCTGTGTGGTTCCATGCCTTGCCAGGGTTGCCCATGATCCTTTATTATTGCTGCATCTCTCACAGTTTGAGAAAACCTATTAGAAACCACTTTGGGTTGGACTTTTTTTTGTGTTTTGTCTGGTATTTTATGTCCCATTGAACGTTGATTAGTTAACCATGGTAATGGATTTCATGAAAATAAATGATGAAAAGATGTTCATTCATATCATTTGATCGTTTTTGTTAACTTATTTCTTCTTAGTTTCTTACTAAGTGAGTCTTCCAAACATAAACCCCAGTGTTTACGACTGGATAAGGATCAGCATAAGGATACGATTATTTTTGTTGTTTGGTGAACTATTGCCATGATGATACCGTCATTGCAACAGTGCATCAAACAAAAATCCTTATCGGTAACATTTAATGGCTTTGTCGATAACCCCTTTAATCTCTTAATCCATTCAAAAGCTTCCCAGGATGCCTCTCAGGAGTTGTACTGACCACAGGAGGGCAGAGCCCCACCACTAGCATATCATGGTTGCCACATTCAGTCTGGCGTTTCACAACCCTTAAAGTGCCAGTGATGAATGACCCTCTGGGCTTCCTTTCATGTTGACGTTATACGTCCAAACTGTTCAATTGTGGATGAAGTAACAAGTGGCGACGACAAACGCCTACAACCCCCAGGAACCCAAGCACTTCAGTGGAGTGAGGGTTCAAGTTCAACTGAGGTGCTGTGGTTGGAGCAGTGTATTGAGGTATACGTTTTTTCTGGATAGTGCAAACCTATTTTTCTGCTTCTTATCCAATCATCGTTTTGTCTGGTAACCCTGCTTATACTCTTAGGAGCGGCAGTGTGCTTGAGGAAAACCGGCTTGTTTTAAAGCGTCTTTTCATCACTCGCTTTTGGGAACATCTCTTAGGCCCGAGTAAACAGGGATGTGGTAATCCTGTCTAATTACTAGATATGTTGACCTGAGAATGAGAAGGCAAAGTCTTGCTGCATGTGTTGTTTTAGGTTGCACTCCACGAGAGCCGGAAACTGAAGTCAAGAGGCTTTGCAAACAAAAAGAGGGACATTATCTCTGGGAATAGGGTAGATTGGTAACGCAATACAGTCGGGTTGTATCTTCATTTGACATCTGTGGTGGTCATGGGTTGGGGGTTGTGTGTGTGTGTGTGTGTGTGGGGGGGGGGGGGCAGAGCCCAGGGCGACATCATTGTCATCATAGTCTCCTGTTTAGAGTCTGCTCTATCCTGATGAGATCACCTATGTGTCTCCCAGTAGCCTGCATGGTGGTGTTGTAGATGCTTCCACAGCTGATAACACAATCACCAACTTTGTGTCTGTGTGTGTGTGTGTGTGTGTGTGTGTGTGTGTGTGTGTGTGTGTGTGTGTATGTGTGTGTGTGTGTATGTCTCTCT
>JAOSLM010000115.1:9435297-9447401 GCA_025629765.1 Eleginus gracilis | reverse complement strand
ATCATTCAAATAACACAATAAAAACAGCACAGAAGAAGAAAGAATGCATTGATTGTAACCAAGGCGTTGATATAACAGATAAATCACAGAACAAGAGATCTTTTCTACTGAGGTTTGGTTCTTGGTCCACCTCCTTCTCCTCCTCCCCCTCCTTCTCCTCCATCTCAGTGTAACTCGCCATTTTGGCACTTGAATATACGACCATTTGTGTCTGTAAACGTAGAATAGAAAGATTCTGTCCATATGTTGTGTAGGTAAGTGTACATCTGGCAAGTGGGTGCTGTGTGTCTGTGTGTGTGTGTGTGTGTGTGTGTATGTATGTGTGTGTGAGAGCGTGATTGGGTCTGTGTATCTTTGTGCATTTGAAAAGACACCTGTGGTTGTGTCTTCTTGTGCCTGTGTAGGTTCTCAGTATGTATGTCCATATGACATTATAACTATACTCTATTAAAACACGTACATTTTATATTTATTTACTTAGTCTCTACATTAGTCTGTGTGTGTATGTATGTTTGTGTTTGTGTGTGTGTGTGTTTTCACAGTTGGCCTCCGGTAGCGACTGTCCCTCGTTTGAGCATGCGCGTGTGTTTGTATGTGTGTGTGTGTGTGTATGTATGTGTACTTGTGTGTGTGTGTGTGTGTGTGTGTGTTTGCAGTTTTCACAAGGGCACACAGTAAGTCAATCAATCAAGTGATCGGTTGATCAATAAATCCAGCCTAATCAATCATCCAAGTCTTAAAACTCCATATCAACAGCAGCAGACGTCATCTTCTGAATCCCCAAAGCCAGACGCCCAGTTCTCCTTTCCAGCTCTAAGGCCTGGAACAGTTAAAACGGTTGCTTCTACCCAAGTCTAGCGCTAAAGGGCACAGCCTAGCACAATTGCTATGAGGTGCCAGGGGACTCATTCCCTGTCAAGCTCTGTGGAGGGGAGCTCGAAGCGGCAGAGATTAGTGCAGTTAATGCCTGCTTAATAGCTAAAACCTAGCATAGAAGCTAGGCTTACGGATTTGATGACATGAGCTGATGTTCAACGGGCTGACAAGGAATAGCATTACCCAATAACAGACCCAATAACAGAGGACATAACAACTTATGAAAGGAATAATATTGTTTCAAAATTAAACAACCCAAAGAAAAAATAATTGTAGCGCATAAGCAGATGTGCTGTTTTGGGGGTGAAATCAACACGTGCTACCCTGAACTGACATTGAGAATTCACAGCAAACAACGTGTGTGTTAACGGGACAGTAACAGAACATGGTACATATTGTATGTCACACCAGCTGAGTGGGGAGTGAATTGGGAGTCACAGTTACCGCTACACCAAGGAGTGAACAGCGATTAGTTCACAAGGGCAGTGTTCTTGAGTTTGAGGTTAGATTGCGCCGTCAGTGAGAATCTTGAATTACAAGACGACACCTCTCCCCACCCCCGGGTGGATGGCCCTCATTGCACAGAGAAGAAAGCCGTGAGAGAGAGAGCTGTGTAAACCACAGTATGTGTGTTCTATGTAGAATGCATTTTACCCTGGCTGTATCTCCCTCCCGGCTGAACATTACATTTGCTGGATAATTATTTTGTTTTTATTAAACTGAAGCACCACAGGGTGAGGGGAAACACGTCTCAGAGGGCAGCCTATCAGAGAGCCGCTCTGACACTTTCTGTATTGATTTTGTGTTTTACAGTATTTTTCCGAGTCTTCCAACACTCAGGGGTACCTCTTCTTGTGCATCAATGTGCTCCTTGGGGAAGATGGTTGTATTGTCTACAACAAAATCAAGTAAGAGTTAGAAAATGTTTGTTATATTTCCCCTTAAGCCAATCTGTCACCATCCTGTAAACCAATTTTTGCGGCCATTAAAGCGCCCCCTATTTCAGCCCCAGGTCTGATGCGCCATTACAAGCCATTTCAGAAATTACCATTTTGGAACATCACAAGTTGGCGTGAAGATCTCAGAAATATCCCGTTAGTGATAATATATCCACTATAAAACAATTGAAATATTTGATATGAAACAGTGAAGACTAGGAACGAGGTTTGGTCACAATGGAACGTCACACCTCAGTGTGTCGTATACCGATGACGGAGTGAACGCATGGAGAACCAAAGGGATTTGGACCAGATAACAGCAAAACCAACTGCAGTCACTAGGGATAAGAAGAGGAAAGAGGGTAATCTGAATGCAACCTGACATTTATCACATGCGCTTCTAGCATGGTGTTAACATCACTGCAGGCTGTAAAGCGGATAAGGAAAGGCTGCCCCGGTGACCAATGCACAGTTGAATGTACTGTTTTTCTATTTTCGATAATCCCACTCGCACTGTGAAATAAATCTAAAAATAACTGTATATATAACTGGCTTTCAATATAATGAAAGGCCTTAGACATGGCGGGCACATATCCACCTTTCCTGTGATGTAGCCTCCATCAATGCCGTAGCGCTGGTGTGCTACTGAATACAAACTGATTTACAGCCTTCTGAACCCCTCATCGAGGCTCTCTGACATGTGAACAAAGGGCTAACACGGCAGCCAGGGTTCTCAAGCTAAGTGCCCGCAAAGGGAGTTGAACTTTTTTCCTGTTTTGACTGTTGATCAGACATTGGGAGTGTGGAGCTGCCTTTGAGGTCGGTGGACTATATCAGCAACCTAGACCGGGGGCATTGGGGTTTGTGCACGCGTTACTTTCAAGAACTCGGATCAAAACAACAGTAGGAAGCATGGAGGGCTCTCTTCTCTCGTGTTGGATGGCTGTGGACCATGAGTGCTCTGAGTGTTTTATCTTTTAAAGAAAAGCTCTCAGCGGACCTCAACCTTGTGGAGGAGCTTGGGAAATATCTGCCCCGAAAAAATATCTCCAGTCCAAAAAGATCCTCCTGCCAAATAATTATAGATGACTGTCTGATAGCTGGAAGAGAACATGCTAGCTCCCCTGTTTGACCAAACTGCTGTTTCGAAGAGAAGGTGAGAACTAGCCCTGTGGTGAAAGATCGAATGGGACGGGGCTTGCCATAGGCCTAGAGACTGGGGGTTGGTCTATCCCAACCAATCAGACTCAAGAAGCCAGGGGGGTTGGTCTTTCCCAATCTATCAGGCTCAAGATGTCAGACTAACAGCCAAAAGGGGTTGTATCTCTGGGACCGGTTCACCTTGGCCTGGGCCCAACCCAAAATGCAACAGGAATGCAAACTGAAAAACCTGACAAACGTGGTTAAGTAAAAAGTCACTGGGGGGTTGTACCTGCCAGGAAGGATTAGAAGTGACCAGACACAGGGGACACACCCGGTAAGAACAGGGAGGCGGGTGGATGTGTGAGGGTAAAGGTAGGGAGAGGATGAAGCTGGGGCAGCCAGGTATAGTTTCAATCAAACTCTAAATCTTGTGAATATTGATATGAGAGCGCTCGCTAGACCTCAGAGGCAAAAGAAACAATGATAGCAAATTACTTTATCGTACTTTTAGATATAATATTTTATTGGGAATATAATAATATCTGTCGAACATGGTGAGCGGTAAAGCATACACTCGTGTGAGTGATGAATAGTAGAAAACTGAGGCTGACTTTTTGTATTCTAGCCTAAATGCTAAACTAACTTGGTGAAGTTAAAGGGGTGATATTATGTCAGCAGCTGTGAGGATGATTCGCCGTTACAAGCTGTTTTAAAATCAGCCTTTTCCTGTGTTTTAGTGACATCTCAAGTGGGAGTGTCCACCTAGATGTATGATGGAAAAGGAAAAGGCCGATTTTCAAAAGGCCAGTAATGGCTAATCACACTCACACCTGGTGGCATAATCACCCCCTTTAAGAAGGTGGCCAATTTTGCCTCCAACACTTGTGATCATGTTCCAAGCCATAAAGTAAACGACATTGATGTGAGAAACGTCCACTTCAAGTGGACGTTGACCATTCCTCATTCCGCCTATTTTTTCTTCTAATCTTTGAGAACCTTCAACACCACAGCCCAATCCACATGCAATCGCCTCAACCACAAAGTGTACACCACAATACTGGACCAAAGGCCCTCCGGATCAAGGCTGGTTGGAGCCCTCTGGGTCCTCCCTGACTTGTTTTTTCTCTGGCTTTTAACTCACTGTTTAGTGGAGTGCAGAGTGCCCCACTCCACTCTCTGGCTGGGGTTTAATTACATCTTGGCCTAGAAATGGAATAACATTCCCCAAGCCTTATCTATTTCAAAGCATGATGCTGTGGACGCCCAAGCTGTTCTCCACCCCTTCTATCTCCTTGATGTGACTGTCTGCCGCCACTTTAGCTTTTGCAGCTGGTGTTGCGTCACCTCACACAGACAGAACCAGAGGAGCCGCTTCCAGATGACTCTATTAAAATGTAAATTGATCTCAGTGTCGCTTCTTCTCGTCAAAAGGTAAAATGCCATATCTGTAAATAAGAAAATAGGCTGCCCAATGAAAAGAAAATGTTTAGGGGAGGAAAATGGATTACTATAAATTATCAGGAAGGAGGTTGATATGGTTCCACAATATGTCTTTATGCAAATCCCCCCCCTCAACTCAGGCTGCTTTGAAACACAACTCTGTTACGCAAGAATGCACACAGTTTCCCATCCAGGCTGTGTAGTCGGATGTTTCTAGCAGCTGATTAATGCTCTTTACCTGGTATTCCCCTAGAAACAAAAGGATCACTTCCCTGGGCCATTTCTGTGGCATCATTTCAGACATCCTGTTCTGAACCCTTTTTCTTGCTAATTACCAGCAACAATAATCAATAAAAAAACACAATACCCCTTTGCCTTAATACACTCTCACAAAGAAGAGCGATTCAGGCTATGCTAAAACAAACGCACCTAATACCTCATTATCTCTCTAAACGACGCTTCAGTAGGAGGGGGCAGGGGCTGCCTGAGCACTGGAATGATTGTTATTTTTTGTATGAATGGGGGCTTGATGGATTAGTGAGCGAAAGTGAGGGAAGGGGTTTAACTTGTGAATGAGGCTGTTTCTGGTGAGATAGCCCGGCTTCCGTGGACCGACTAATGAGGCATCAGGACACCTGCTCGTCAGCAACCTCCGTCGGATCATCAGAGGAAAACGAAGCCAGCCCACAGAAGCCTGCGAGCACCAGGAGTGTTCAGCAAGAGGGAGACCCGTTCCTATTGTTCCCTTATCGCTCAGCAGTGCGGCGTGGTACAGAGCCACCATGTCCCGACACACCACCTCCCGAATTGTATTTGAATGTATAAGAAAACGCCCATGTTTCATTAAAATGTTAAAAACCCAAACCATTTTGTCCTCCATATATATTCACACTATACGCTTTCTCCTTGTAGCTCAAGTCTTCTGTCTGTCAAACCTTTAAGACACACTTCTACTCCTCCTCCTCACCCACCAACATCTTCTTCCATTCCCGCTGAAGAAGATTACAACTTCTGCTGGGCAGACACCCCTTTCCAGTAGTCCAAGATGTCGTGGAGATCCTCATCTTTAGCGAACTGCACCTTTTTGCGCAGAGCGTGGCCCGCTGCTATGTAGGATGCTTCCTCGCGGGGGTTCTTCTTGTACGGCCTGAAGCGCTCCCAGATCCTCAGAGTGGTCTCGGAGGAGTACTCAGGGCTGGAGGAGTACCCTGAGTTGTAGTTGTGGTGGCGGGCGGGCGAGAGCTGGGAGTAGGCCGCTGAGGCGTCCCGCTTGGCGCGCCCCAAAGGCTTGAGGAATGAGGCCTTCTGGACGGGCAGGGGCGAGTCGTTGGGGCCCTCGTAGTAGAGTGCGGGGAAGGAGTGGCGGTGCTCGGAGCTGTGGTGTTCAGGCTGCACCTCCAAATGGTGGTGATGGTGCTGCTGCTGATGCTGCTGCTGCTGCTGATGTTGCTGCTGCTGATGTTGCTGCTGCTGCTGCTGCTGCTGCTGCTGCTGCAGCTGCTGCTGCTGCTGCAGCTGCTGCTGATGCTGCAGCTGCTGCTGCTGCTGATGCTGCTGCTGCCCAGGTCCTGCCAAGACCCCACCACCATTGCCATTGCCACAAGCCATTCCTCCACCGTTCACACGCACCCCACCATTGCCGCTGCCGTTCCCGATACCGTTTCCATTGCCTCCCCCTCCTCCTACACCGGCGCCTCCGTTTCCCACCATCACCACTGCCCCGCCGCATTCTGCAGAGCCGCCCTTCCCCTCTGGAGGGTATTTTCCCGGGTTCTCCTGGTTGCGCTGGTCGGGAACATCCATGCTGAGCACCCGTGGAGTGTTCCTCATGGAGCCCCCTGCGGAGGGCACACCACACCGGTTCTTCATGCCAGCAGTGGTGGGGGGGTCCGCACTCAGCTGCCTCTGGATGGGCCGTACAGCGTTGGCTGGCGGAGGGTCTCGGTAGGGTGGGGAGAGGAAGCCGCCACCACTGATTCCTGGACGCTCGGACAGCGGTATGACCAGGGGCACCGGTGCCATGGAGGGAGGGTGGGCCTGCGGATGGAGCTGGGGGTGTGACTGGATGTGGGTCTGGGGGTGCAGCTGGATGTGGGGTTGGGGGTGTGGCTGGATGTGGGTCTGGGGGTGTGGCTGGATGTGGGTCTGGGGGTGTGGCTGGTGGGTCTGGGGGTGTGGTTGGATGTGAGTCTGGGGGTGTGACTGGATGTGGGTCTGGGGGTGTGACTGGATGTGGGTCTGGGGGTGTGGCTGGATGTGGGTCTGGGGGTGAGCTTGGGGATGGGGTTTGGAGTGCATCTTGGGGGAGGAGGACATGATCAGATCGGCCGGGTGGCCAGGGGAGAGGGGAAGGAGGCCGCGGGGGAGAGAGGTGATGCAGGCAGGGGGCTGGGCCATGGAGACCGGGATGTTGGCATCAGACGTGGCCACAGAGGCGTTGGCCGAGGCGTCCAGCTTCAGGGCATCGATGCAGTTGTTGATGATCTGGTTGACCTTGTCCACCTCCTTGGCGATGGTGGAGATCTCAGAGGCCGAGCCGCGCCCGTCGTCGTCCGAGTCCTCCTTGCCGTCGGAACCGTTCTCCCCCAGGCCGCACATGTCCACCAACGCATCTCCTCCCCCACTCATCACCCCACCCTCCCTGCCCTCACCGGCCACGGCGCCCGTCCTCACGTCCATGTAGTTGTTCTTGTTGCCGATGGCCTCGTTGAAGGCGCTGGCCATTTTCTCCACCTGAGGCAGGGTGGAGAGCCGGGAGGTGCTGGTGTTGGCTGAGCCGTGGAGCATGCCTGTGCTGGAGGAGGCGGATGGGGTCATCTTTCCCCCAGACCCCGTGGTGTGGTGGTGCTGGTGGTGGGTCTGATCCTGGAGACGCTGGACGGCCCCGGGGTCGTTAGACACTGCTGCTGCCGCCTCGGGACCGTACCTAAAATAACATAATCCCAAGATTGAAGCTGCGTATGATGATCATCATGTGCACATTCATGAAACATCCAGCAGCCGTCACAATTGGAGTTGAAATGCTTGAGTTTAAGGTCTCCACAGTGCAAATATGTAGGTTAGTATGTATAAAGGGAATTACTTTTGCAAATTAAAAGTAAAACTAGGTAGAAAAACCTACAATTTGAAATTAGTTTAAAAGATGCCACCCCATGGTGCATTATGTATCTATTCCCATTTAGAACATACACAGCAATCCATTATCCAAACATACATTCAGAAAGCATCTGAACATGCCATTTCTACATTCAGAAATGGCATGTTCAGATGCCATTCAGTTTCATCACAATGCCATCCGATTGCATTTCTGATAAAAAAATCTATGATTGTAAAAGACGCACCTCATCTCCAGGATGGTCTTCTTCACGCTGATGGCCTTCTCCTTCTCCTCCGCGATGCGTCGCCGCCGGAGACAGTAGTAGACAAGACCCAGCACGATTACCATGCCGAACAGGCAGCCCAGGATGGTCATGATGTAGTGGGTGGTGGTGGACGGGTTGGGGCCCAGGTCCTCCAGGCCCAGCACCCGTGTGGCGAAGGCCACACAGGTGTGGTTGTAGCGCTGGGACTTGCTGATGGACGCCACACAGATGGTGTAGTTGGTGTGGGCGTTGAGCTTGTCCAGCATGATCACCTCCATCCTGCTCTTCAGAGGCATGATGTCGGCCACAAAGGACTGGTTGTACTGCGTCAGGATGTACATCTTGCTGAAGGGCTTGGGGATCTGCACCAGCAGCGAGGCCGTGAAGAAGGACACACTCTGCAGCTTGATGGAGATCTTGTGGCTGTTTAAGGGTTCGGCGGTGGAGGTGGCTGTGGGCTGGTGATAGAGACCCTGGTCCGGGTTATGATACCCCTCGCCTGACCCGTCCATGTCAGGGCCCAGGGAGGGAATCCCCGGGATGTAAATACCGTCCCGGCAGGTGGTGGAGAGGATGGAGCGGGCATTCCTCCCGTGCCCAGGCAAGGGGCTCAAAAGCGGGTAGCCGAGCAGCTCACGAGGGGTCTCGCACTGGAGCCGGTCGTAGGTGTGTGTGACGTTGTTGAACGCCTCCAGCCAGGTGAGGAAGCTGTAGAGCTCGCAGCCACAGTGGAACGGGTTTCCCGCCAGCTCGCACACTATGAGGCGGTTGAGCGAGGTGAAGGTGGATGGGTCGAGGCGGCTCAGCTTGTTGGAGGACAGGTCCAGGCTGCTGAGGCTCGGACACTCCCAGAATGCATTGGTGGCGATGACCTCAATGAGGTTGTGCTGGAGGAAGAGGCACTGCATGCGGCCCAGACCGCGCAGCATACCCTCGCTCAGGTTGGTCAGCTTGTTGTATCCCAGCTGGAGCACCTAGACAAGACATGAGTTGGAAATAGATTCTTAATACCGGATTGTGTAGTGGTGAATATGGGTGTTGCCATTGGTGTTGGACCTCAATCTGTTCTTTAATTATGTGTGATTGTTTTTAATTACAAGTGGTTCGATCACCCACATTGTTAGAAGCAACACAGTGGAAACTATAATCCAATGTTGGTTGAGTTGGATTATAGTTGGATTGATTCATAAGAAGAGCTTTTTCAACCAGGACCCTGTTTTTGGACTGTGGACTGAAAATTGTTGGAAAGTGGTCTAGTATTGAGCGTGAACACTGCAGCCGTAATCCTTTGGGGCAGCAGCATCCCGTCAATGTATGTCCTCTGAAAGTGCTCCCATTAAATGCCAAGGATTCCTACAGAGAAATTCAACTTTTCTTTACGTTTCGCTTGATCTGGTCTGTTTGCTGTTTTCTCCATTTTTAAATCCTCTTACTGTCCTGTACTTTCTGCCGTTTACATCCACATTTCACATCGGCTGACTCATTTAAAGTTATTTTAAGTTAACTCATTTTAACTTCCTAGCGGTCAGACACTGATCATAAGGTTATGCAAATGTCCATTGTGTTAAATCTGCCTGCATGTTTTCTATATTTTCCAGTTTATTTGAAGACTACGTTCCAGCGGTCTGACCTGAAGGTTTGCCTGGCCCGCGAAGGCCCCGTCCTCAATGTAGTTTATGTCGTTCTTGGTGAGGTTGAGGTCCGTGAGGTTGGTGAAACGGTACATCGAGGTGAACAGCACCGCCTTCAGCTTGTTCTCATTCAGACGCAAGTCATGCACCTGAGCACCCAAGACGTAGAATCACAACCATCATCATCATCATTTAATTTATCTTTCATATAAACGTATTTGAAATACAAAATATGAATATATGAAAGAACATATACAAATAAATTATATGTTTGTGATGATTTTTGCTGATACGAACCGTGTTGTTGATGTGCTGGGGGATGGTCTCGTATGGAGGTTGGTTCTGGCTGCAGATAGCCAGCCAGACGTACCCCTTATCCCCTTCTATGAGCCAGCAGTCCCCCTGGACCGGCCCGGGCAGCCGCAGGAGCACCAGGGCCGACAGCAGGAGCGAGAGGAGCAGGGAGGGTGAAAGAGAGGAGGCGCAGAAGGAGCTGAGATTGGTCCTGCCGGCCATTGTGAAGAATTAGGGTTGTCTGGGACCCTTGTCCTGAAAGAGCTCAAAGAGGGAGTGGTGGGGTGGTGATGTTGGTGGTTGGTGGTGACGACCAGCTAATTAATCACCCGGACACCAGCAGAGGGCGGAGCTTTATCAGCAAGTCAGGCAGGGACACACCCTCCAGTAGGCCTGAAAGTCGGTTCAGTAAAAAAAGGAAGTGGGTATCCACAGCGTGATTAGAGATGAGCTGGCTGTTTAGAGGGGCATCCGGCCGCCATTTTAGGTGTTCTAAGCGGACAGGCGTTGGAGGGCGGAGCCTAAACTACTTTTCATGGTCCCTGTACGGTGGAGTGTCAATGCCGGCGATGGTGAGGGGGAGGGACCTCACAGGAAATCAGGAGAACCTGAGAGGAAATAGAGCGATCCGATGGAGATAGAGAGAGAGATGATTGAAACAGAGAATGAAAGACAGAGAAAGGTGTTAGTGTTAATCAGGGGATAACTAATTAAGATAAGGCATGAAATTGTTACACTCATAATCCCCAGATGGTGTTAATTTAATGGAGTCCAGGTATCATTTCTTAAAGAAGAGGATTAAGAATGAGAGAGGTTATATTAAATCGAAAGAAGAAAGAAAAATACTGATAGGAATCTAATACCCGTACCACCAAATCCCTTGAAGGTATTGCAACACCATGATTAATCCATTTGATGTTATAATTATTTCATTAAATCCTATTAAAGCTCTGAGAAAGATATTTTGACACATAAAATTAGAACCAGATCTATTTCTGTTAGTAATTATTCATGTTCAATTAAAAATATCTTTGAGTCGTGTGATGATACATTTCATATTTTTTAAACATGCAATTTGCCAATCAAATGAAAACAATATAAATACTAAGGGAATACATTTTCCTTATTTTTTATAACTTCCTAAATTGTTATTTGCAATTTATTAGGCCTTTCCATTTTATGTGTAACAAAACAACCACTTTCATAGCGCATGATTGTTTGTTTTTTTTAGGATGGTAATTTCGGGCTGAGGGAGGGGGACGAGTCAAGCGTTTTGTTTGTCAATTCGAGCGGCTTCACAGATTGCTAACTGACACTTAGCCTGCAGTTACCTCTCCCTCTTGTGGGATTAATTCAGGATTAGGACCTAATCCCGCGTAAAATCACCTGCATGTAATTTCCACAGATCCAACTCTCTTTAATTTGTTTCCAAAGTTCCCATTTTCTGTTTAAAGTTATACCTAGCTTAAGCATCAAATGTCACTTAATAGAGGCAGAAGTGGTTATTAACACATTCCCTCTCACTATGACGATTTGAGAGTAAAAAAAACGTCCCTGATAAAGATTGTGTCCTGATGTTTGACAAGAAGCAAGACAGACTATTTCGGTAACCAAATCAAATCTATTCCCCAGTAATGGGAACCTGTTTGGGTTTCCTTTGTTACACCAGCACATTCTCAATAGATGTTTTCCCGCTCTTTTGGCTTTTAGATCATGCACCCAATTAAGCCCTTTGGCAACCTCTCATTTCTCTGCTAGTGCCAACATGGCTGCTCATTTGGAATCAGTGATCCTTAACAAACCGACATAAACAATGCTAGTTGCTCCAAAACAGTCCTCCACGGTATGCCGCGGACCCATCTTGTATGGCAATCCCTCAGTCATGACACCATTTGTTTTTTTTGTTTCTTAGCATATAATTGAATCCAAGGGTGAATACAGGTACAGAATTCCTACATGTCATTAAAGAGCAGCCTGGGTTTGACATTTTGCTCAAGGATGCGGATATTGGGGATCCGGCCCAGTAGCTTCCAAATGACCAAATGAATGGATTTGTGCGTGGGCGTATGTGTGATTGCGTTGTCTTGATGAAAGGAAGCAAACATAATTAATAATTCATCAGACGTTATAGTGTAGTGCTTCAAGCGCACTTCAATGCTGGCCTGCTGGCCTTCAAATGTTGAGTTCCTGCTTGATATATTGCACTATTGTTGAGTTTAGTTTCTATCGTTGCTTGATATATTTGAGCCAAACTGCCACTGATTGTGATTTAACAATGGCTGAAACTGTGGCTACTGACAGACCTGTTATTGAACTATTGTAAAAAATCTGCAGGACACTCCCCTGTCGCCCTCTCTCTCTCTCTCTCTCTCTCTCTCTCTCTCTCTCTCTCTCTCTCTCTCTCTCTCTCTCTCTCTCTC
>JAOSLM010000115.1:8540009-8550099 GCA_025629765.1 Eleginus gracilis | reverse complement strand
TATGCAGAATCTTTTCACTTATACGCATTTATATAGACTGCTTGATCTATCCAGTTTGTAAAGGTGAGTAAAATGACCCCCTTTCACGTGAACGTGCATTGAACCTAAAGCAGAAAAACCTGGCTCGACTAATCGAATCCTAAGTGAGCTTCGTAGTACCATCTAACTCTGTCGCTCCAGGCTTTCCCAAGAAAGCCTGGGTATGTTCAGCGAGGTTCGTAGTACAGGGAACAGGTCTGGAGAGTGTTTGACGTGAATCAACAAGAGGAGAACTCAGAGTACCCAGAGCAAGATATGTGGTATCCCAAACGTTGGCCTAAAACAACAAAACAGGCTTGTTGTGACTATTTGTCTGCCCCCTAGTCCAATTCCACACACAAACAAGACACGACGACTAAAAGAGACTACTTTGGGTCGGGCACCTGGAAGATCTCGAAGCCAGCGATGTCCAGGATGCCGATGAAGGAGGCGCCCTGCCTCTTGGTCCGGTCCAGGGCCTTGTTGATGCGGTGCACCAGCCAGCGGAACAGCCGCTCATAGGTGGCCTTCGCCAGGGCCTCCACCGCAAAGTCTGCCTGGAGGACGGAGACACAGATACATCTTTAACTTGGTTTGTTTTCGTCTACTCTATCGTGTAAGGCACTTTGAGTTGCAACCCATGCATAAATGTGCCTTATTAATTAATCACAGCAAGGAAACTAGTCAACAATTTGCTTTTGTTTGTTTTCTGCAAAGAAAATTGGATCGGGTGTAGACAGCAGCTCCTGCAGTCCGAGGCCGCTCCTTCGTACCAGACTACTCTCTTGTTTGGGGGAGGAAAAGGCTATAGACCTGTAAGCACAGCACTAGACAGACCTGTTCCTTGGTCTGGGCCTTCTGCACATAGTCCCTTCCCACTTTGATCCTGGGGGAGAGAATGGCCCGGGTGAACTCCATCACGTTCAACCCCAGCAGGTGACACAGCTTCTGGGCCGCTGCAAGAGGAAGAGAAAGGGTTAATAACTATGTATGGGATTGGATAAGATTGTGTTGATACCAATGCCAGTATTGATTCTACGCTGCGCGTTTGTGCGTGTGTAATTGCACATTTTGTGTGCAATAATATTTTGAAGTGAACAAATGGCCTCTGACTCTGGACAGATCCCAATAGAGCTCAGCCAAGCGGACCACAGAGACTAACAGAGTTAAGTCATGGGGTCTGCTGCCATGGTCTAGTTCACCACATCTGGGAACATCACTCTAGCGGGTCTGACATTTCAATACATTTTTAATGCCAGTTAAAATGGAATATGAAACCGAGCCATTGAGGCTATTACTGAAACCAGGTCAAAGGTGGCAGTCAGCGCTGCAATTCACTATGGTATCACTCAACTCAAAGTTTCTTGTTCTAAAATAATCAGGATTAGACCTTCAAAGCGATATCACTATCTTCCAATGAGATAACAATGGATACAGTTAGATGAAGTTAAATTTAGAAATAAAACTTCATCAAATTCAACTTCATTAAAGCAAAATGAAGCCCAAGCAGACGTCCATGGTCACAGTGTATTTCGCTCCATGAATGAACATAATATTGAACATTCAAATCAATACTCCAAAACAGCACAATCTCAAATTAGCTGCATCCTATTAGCCAATATCCCCCATTATAATTTCTTCACCGACTTGCCACACAAACACCAGTTTCATCGATGCTACTAATTTGAGCCAACAGCTGTTGTGTGAGCAGAGTTTAGTGCGGGTGCTGTGATCTGATCTAAGCCTTTGGCCCCAAGAACAGCTTTTCAACACTTGCAGCACTGGAGCACGTCCTGGCCCACCTCCCGCGGAGGCCAGAGCAGCGCCACATGTGGAGCAGTTGAGAGGACGTGCTCTGCTTATCTCTGGAATCAATCTAAATTATAATGGTGCAGTTCAACAAGACGAGGGAATACATCACACAACTCTCAGCTCTGCAGATGGGACTCATGGTAGAAGGAAGTGAGGAGACAGAGCCTTTGACCTGTTTAATCCCCCCAGAGTGGGTGAGTGGGTGAATGTGTGGTTGAGTGAGTGAGTGTTCAGCTACCTGTGTTCTCGGGCATAGAAGCCTGGTCGCTGTTCCTCTCCTTTTTGAAGATGATGTTGCCAAACTGCAGCACTGAAGATACCACTTTCAACATTGCTGTCAACACAGAGCATAAGTATTGGTATCAATGATGAATGATGTGGTGTGGACAATGGTAAAAAAAACACAACTGAAAGCATTTCATTGACATCAGCAGAACTGAAGAACCAGGCGGTATTCATTACTGTATTATATTTAAACACAACCTTTATGGGTTCTTCCAAGTTCATGATTAAAGTAGTCATGTCATTGGGGCTAGGCTGTCGAGACAGCCGTCATGTTCATTACATATCACATGACTATTTGAATCCTCTGTGTTCAGAACAAGGCGGATGGCAGCCGGTGTAATGGTTGTGATAATGAGGGGTGGTGGCGGACGTACACAGTATCTCCTCGTGGGAGAAGCTCATGATGTTCATGGCGTCCATGGTCTCCTGGAAGTTGTCCTTGTCCTGCTGCCCAGGGATGGTGAGGTTGCCGTTGGACAGGAAGCGGTAGCTGCTGAACCCATCCAGAAGCAGGTCCGCTGCTAGCAGAACATTACATCAACAACAACAAAACCACAGTTGATGTAGCTCCTCTTCTCTGCAGGGGGGCGATGCTGTCCCCCTTGTATCTAATGAATATGCCAGAGAAGGGAAGTAGCAGCTCTACATGGCTCCAACAGACTCGCACTGAAGAGGAGAGTCAGTGAGGTAAGGAGTGTTTGCTTGTGGAGAGTTATTATCCATAACTGTCACATATGATTATAGTTGTCACCCATACATATCACTTGTAGTGCTGGGAAAAATGCAAGACATTATCGTAAAAAAAACGGAAACAAAAGGGAACAAATTATAATGTTGACAGCGTGCGCATTTTTATGCTTTATTCGTGAAGAGTTAGACAGGAAGGTATGGGAGAGAGAGAGGGAGGACATGCAGTAAAGGACCACGGGTAGGAATTGAACCAGGGTGTAAGGCTCAGTAAGGCCTATTTCGACGGAGGGGATGTAGTGACGATACCATGTTCTCTGGGCCCAAGACACAGGCCCTCCTACTCACACTTGAGGTGCTCCCCAGCCCCGGCAAGGAGCTGGTAGAAGACGTGGAAGGTGCGCTCGTCTTTGGCTTGACGGATGGCCCGGGACTTCTCCAGTAGGTCTGACAGGGTGTTTGCTCAGGAAGACCACTCCAGCGTCTTGAGACAAAACAAACTGGATAGTAACAACATAAAGACTCATCGACGTGTCCGTCCGCGGTATATTATCTATCTGCCTACATCATTGGCTCAAGTGAGACAACCTGTAAAAATTTTACCCGATTCCTGGCTCTTCTCTTCAGCCTGCCTCAACATTTCAGCATCTAACCTACTTTGGATAAAGTAGGTTTATCCAAAGGTTTATCCATTAACCTTACTTTGATAACGACATACTGCATAAGGTCTCAGATAAACCACTTCGGCAAGGATACAGGTTTCGATGTTGGCACCAACAATGTATCCGGTTACGTCAAAGTTGATTCGAATGAATTTTCCCTGAGGAGAAACAGAGAGTGGAGTCATTGAGAAACAAGCAGCCATTTTCCAACCACAGTTCCCTTGTCTTTCAGTATGGGTGGAAGAAATTTAGATTTCTCATTGTCCTCGTTATTTCCCGTTTCTATTACTTTTGATACTATACTAATGATTCTCAAAAAACAACGATAACAATAAAAAAATAAAATAAAGCTTACACATAGGAATATTCTCAAAAGTGAGTACTACTATAGTGCTCACGTATAGTTAAACAATCAAAAACTATATTTAAACCTTCCGCGAGCCTATGTTAATTCAGTGGGCTGACTGCGTGTTAATCTGGTTCTGCCTCATGGCATTTGGAAGTGTCTCTCGTCTGGGTTTACGCCCTCACATCAAAGGCCTCATTAGTGACCAGAAGACACCTCTGTCCCACCAGCCTACCCCTCTCAATTGCTTACAGGCAAAACAGGATAATAAAATTCCTTTCCTTCAACTGTATCCCTACTAAGCTCCGATAGACGGCTTCCGCCACGCTCCAAGAAGCCAAACACACCGGCTTAATTTCATTCAGGTGTCGGATTATTTGATATTAAGATCAACAGGAGCGGCACTTTGAAGGGGTTCACCCCCAAACCCTGTTGGATCCCTCCCTTTTTTTTTGCCTTGGCAGAGGACACCTGACGGCAAAAAACACAATCCTACGTTTTTTATTAAATATACATTCAGCCTCTTGGTACTTACGAAACGTGACGAGTTGTCGTTTTTAACAGTCTTGGCATTCCCAAAGGATTCTAGGATTGGATTTGCTTGTAAAAGCTGACGCTCCAATTCTCCCTGCAAATGAATAGAAAATCTGGTTACCACAAAGCAATGCTTCCACCCATTTCCAATGACTCAAAACAACACACGAGCACTTATCGCCACAATAAACTTAAACAAATAACAAAATATCTATCAGGCACGTAGAAACAAAATAAATGAACATTTCATGCAGGAAATATATAGCCTTTTGAAAATGTTTTGTTTGGTACAGCAGGATGCTGTTCATATCCTTTTATGAGTACAATAATATTAGCCAGGGCCAGAGAGGTTGTCAGCCGGGGCTGTAACGTATTGGCAGAATCCTGGCATGCTCATTTAACAAAGCCGACGCCGTGGGAGATGTTGATATTGAGACAGGGGAGAATGTGCCAGACTAATGCACTTGAAACTATGAGTGCATTAGTTATTCCTGCAGTTCCTTAGAACAGTTGAATCAAATGTTATTCCTAGCCATTGCATAATATCTGTTGAATGAGGGAGAATGTTCAGCAGGACACATAAAGGAGGAAGATGTGCAGCATCTGCTTTCTCCTTGTTATTTGTGGCATGTGTTATTTTAAATACACACCTTCTATTTTAATTTAATCCATATCAATAATTGAACTGAATAGTCGATTCAATTCCTCTGATTCGAACAAACCCTAAAACACGCCAGTCTCTTTCATACTTTTTATTTCTCACAGGTTTCCACCATATGCGTAAAATTCCAGAATTTCTGAAGATTCATGAATTCACTGACTAACAGGGCAATGAGGCAGCCGGGCCATATCCACAATCCAGCCTGCTGAGAGATAAACGAGGGGCAAGGGGGCCAGACACACTCCCTTCAAGGCAGAGGACACTTTAAGAGAGAGGCAATGGACAACGAGCTCTGTCCACCCACACATTGTCTGACCAGACAGCTTCACGAGGCAAAGAAAAAACATGTAAATAAAAAATAAACCTTCATTAGCCTAGATGTTGGGAAAGGTGGCCCATTAGTATGTCAGCTCCAACCACCTTTTGTGTTGATGGTATTGACCAGGGAATCCAGAACGGCTGATGAGCGAAAAACAACTCCAAGAAAAATATGTTCCCCTTTAGGACTATGAAAAAATAAAGAAAAGAGCTGCATTCTTGTTTAGTTTGAGGAGGCCACATTCCACCGGAGGAAGCTGTGGGTTGAGTTGGAGATCATCCTGCTCTGCAGCGGTGGACTGGAGACTGAGTGACGAGCTGAGGGTGACGAGCTGCCTTTAACCGAGTTTTGAAGCAGTTGGAACGAAGCCGGACTGAACTAATTAATCCCACCCCAGCAGCCGCCATTAAGCATGGAGTGGAGTCCATACATGACCAGCAACTCATCCCCAAATCCTGTGTTTCAATGCAAACAGGACTGCGGTGCAAGGGCCAAGAGGATAAAAAAACAAAACACTGGCAGCACACCGGGAGGAGGCCAATCTAGAGTTATTAGAAGGTGACCCACATTCTTGCAGTGCAAGTGTGTCTGGAACTAACAGCCTCCAGACACACTTCAGATACCTAATCGGTGTTGAGCTGTGAAAACAATGGAGGAACGTGGAGGCTCCCAGCCCCGCTGAACCCATTTCAGGTTATGAGAGTTCACGCATAACATTATTATCTTTAATCACAACTTTTACAGGTTGTGGAAACAGCCTGGTCTCCGAGCAGAGTGCAGGTTATTTGGCGGCCCATGCAGTAGTGCATCGGTAATGAACCAAAAGGGATCAGTCCAAACCATACTATTAAATCATCCAAACGACTGGCAGGACTAGTAAGTAAGAGAAGTGTCTTTTGACTGTTCGACATCTGCTGTGTGACCCCTTAACCTCCATACCCACCACCGCCACTAGAACCAGCAGAGCATTTTCAAGTGTTCTGTCCACCCACAGGAGACAAATAACTCTCCTCCGGAAAGACAGCCCATGCAGATCTGTGTTCGGAACATGGGACTAAACTGCAGGTTGAAAACCCATCTTGACTAGGGAGCAGGGAGAGCCAATATGCAATGCAGAGCTAAGCACAAGTTGCGTGAGATGAGGCTTCACCCTTTTGAAATTACAGTTTCATTCCGTGTTTCGAACACTCATGCTAAATAGTGACCAATATGTCGGTGTAACATGATACAGACTCCAGCCGCTCGGTTTACCAACGCATACAATCCATGTACTTTTTGATGGAGAGACAGCCTTGAGGAGCTGGGAAGGCCTGCTCTTGAGTTAGCACTCTTTCCACTAGCCTCCCACGTAAATGCAGAGGTTTTGGCTTTGGTCCTGCTGGCCCTCGGAGCAACGGATTGGGGCCATACAAAGGATGGTAGGATGATCCAAAGGATGGTAGGATGAAGTACCTCTAAGTAACTTGGCTCCAGCCAAGCCTCTAAGGGAACTGGATGCAGGTGAGATGTGAGGGGCCAAGGGTTGTGCACTCAGTGGAGTGGAACCCGTAATGGACGCTGTTATGGTGGATCATTGAGTTATGACTTGCAGCCTACTGAGGTGGACCACTCGTTTGTAGCACAAGCATTGAGTACCATGAGAATACAATTCCTTACATTGCAACAAAATGTGAAACACTAAAGAGGCGGAATAACCACAATTTAGTCAAAACTGACAGGGTTGACAGAGTGAACCTCGAAATAACAGCGTATTTACGTATGTACCCCTTAGGTTTCTAGATATTTTAGCAACAGAAAAGTAGTGAGAGGTGCAGGAACTACATACTACTCACATAAAACAGGGGTCCACTCTGTATCCAATGTGTAGATTAAAAAGTTATCATGGAAATAAATACATTGTGTTAATGTCATGGGCACTGGGAAAACATTACAAAATGCATACAGTGTAAAATGAATGACAACAAAAAATGGCTAAAATAATTACAGGACATGCTGTAAAAAAGAAAAAGAAGATGATACTGAAAAAGAACCGCAAGCGATTTCAATGACCTTTATCACTGTCACACTTCCAACTATGTCTACTTTAGCACAGGGTTAGGGTTAGGTATTCATAAGTGAAAATGTAAGATAAATGGTTTGCAGCTAAACTTTTCTGTTTGAAAGTGTTTTAAACTTTAAATGTGCTTGATAATGCTTCATGATAAATTAGTCACAATATGACATGCATATTTACAGTATGAATAATTTGTCTTAAATGGTAAAAACCGAATAAAAATATCCAAAATGTCTGCTATGAAATGCCCATGCCTAGTCCTTAAATTTACTTACAATTGGATTTTGTTCCTAATGGAGAGAGGAACAGATAAAGGTAATGCTAAATGAGCTGTTCATTCACTAGCTTACTAATGGAATGATGTCAAAATAAAGTACACTCTAGGTTACAGCATTAGGGAAATCCACTTTATGTGAGGGGACAGTTAGTCTAACATACACATGAATGGGTATACAATAAAGTGCAAAGACTTGCCTGTGGTTTCACTGGTTTAGGGGACTCTGGCTGTTCAATACAAATAAACAAATGTCACTGCATAATTTCGGCATTGCCACACATTATTTTATCAAAACATTCAACAGCCATCATTTAATTAAACGATAACCAAACTCTCTAAGAGTTTCCATCTCAGCAGAATTGCCCATTGATAATAATCGTTACCCCAATGCCAATGTTCAACTAATGAGGCACGCTTAGGCTTAATCCCTTTTCAACCATAAATATCACTGGATTAGGATGGCCTAGGTCCTGGATAGGGTAGCAGCCTTTAATTACAAATCATTACCTGAGGTGCTAGTCAAGTAATTTATTTACATAATATAAACTCGAGCTTTGCTTCGTAATACAAGCCTCCCGTCTCAGAATGAGCATTAACAATGGAAGCTCAATTAAATCGATGACTCATGGTTTTATTTCAGGTAGAGGTTGCCATTCTAAGTGTTAAGCATATTCCGGGGAACGATGCTCTCCGTTTTCTAATCTGGGAATATAATTCATGTGATATCAGAACATTGTAAGAGGATGCCATACTCACAGGAACGTTGTGGTCCTTCCTCCCTTTGTGTGAGGAGGCCACGTGCGCCAGGTACTGGATGACCTTTTTGGTGTTCTCCGTCTTGCCAGCGCCCGACTCACCTCTAAGAATCACATGGTCATCCGAGGGGGAGAGATAACAGACTCAGACATAGATCCCCTTACTGTTTATGTAGAGGAATCTTGTATTTTTCCTTTTAAAAAGGCAGTGTCAGACACATTTGGATAAAGGGCTATACCTGATAAGCTCAATGTTCCCGTCACAATACAATTTAAATAATTGAGGTTGACAAAATGTTTGTGCCAATGACATATAATCAAGGACATTGCATTCTCACCTCACCTCATTCTCCTTCTAAAACATCCTACTACTATGATGATAGTGTGGAAAGAGACGGGCCGAAATTATGTTTTTGTCCTCCCTGAGTTATGCGGCCAGGGGCCTTATTCAGAGCATTCCAGAGGTTTTACACTAGGTGCATATTTCACACTTCCAGTAAGCACCAAGACATATATCCTGCACAGCTGAGATTCTGTGAGCATAATAAGGCCAGACTTCAACACTCAGGACGGCAAGAGATTCATCCGAGTGTGTCTCAGAGGCCGCTAGTGACAGAGAACATTCATTGAGGACTGTCTGTGTGAATGACCCCCTTGTTGGCCTTTGGCTGCGAGCCGTTTCAACCCCATGGAGCTGAACTGCAGAGGGGATGGCTCGTCATTCACAAAGGCCTGGGACCCATGGGTCTGTTAGAGGCCTTGCAGATGTGGCTGTGTAATCATAAGTCACGTACACGGCCTCCCCACTTTAGGGATAGTTGGTCTGTTGAAACTTATTGTGTTTATATGAGCTTGTGCATGTGTTAATGTGTATAGCTAAAACAACCGAAGCCCTCCAGATAAAGTTGGCCAGTTTTGAAAGCCTAGGGTGGGGAAACTAGGCTATCCAGAAAGACAAAAGACAATCTACGGCCCAGAATACAAACACTAGCTGTGGAGGTCTGTCGGTTGCTCTACTAATCTTCTGACATCTTATTAGACTACATTCCAGTCATCTCTAGGTACTTGGCATGGACCATCTACAGGGGCCTTCCAACAAAAAAAAGAACACTGACATTTCCCAGACCAGCTTTTGTCTCAAGTAGTGCAAAACCATTTTGAGTCACCGAGGCATTCTCTGCTCAGAATGGACGAGAAGGGCCAGGGACACTTTTTACTTCTAGAAATAGCCACGGTAATTGGTGGAAATACTATCTTTTTCTATTTGATTCAATTTACACTAAGGAGCCCATCAGTCTATGTGTTTCTGTTCCCAAGGAAGCCCAGAGAGTGCATGCACTCGTGCATGATGACCAAGATTGAACTGTGAACATTACGCCATTTCAAACCGGATTACAAGACGGTTAGAAGCATGTTTACATGCCTTAAACATTATTCTAAACCTCTGGTTACTGGGAATATCCAAAGGCATTTATTCATCAGTAATTATACAAATAAATTACAGGCATCTTATATTTTGAACATCATGTATGGGAAGTTGAATTTAGATGACTCACGTGCAAAGAATTGATTGGTCCTCTCGATCTGTGAGGCGAAATGAAGGAATGGGGGGGGGGGGGGGGGGGGAGAGGAGGGGGGGGAGGGGGGGGGGGGAGGGAGGGAGGGGGGAGGGGGGAGGGGA
>JAOSLM010000115.1:8416997-8427261 GCA_025629765.1 Eleginus gracilis | reverse complement strand
CTTTTTTTTGCACCCTCAACGATATGATTAAAGC
The DNA here is from genome assembly GCA_025629765.1 of Eleginus gracilis. Classification (NCBI taxonomy): domain Eukaryota; kingdom Metazoa; phylum Chordata; class Actinopteri; order Gadiformes; family Gadidae; genus Eleginus; species Eleginus gracilis. The sequence continues at coordinate 8,427,227 of JAOSLM010000115.1, read as the reverse complement.
ACAGAATCATCCAGAAACAATAACCGTGTTACGCAAGCTCCCCACTGAGTTGTGTGTGTGTGTGTGTGTGTGTGTGTGTGTGTGTGTGAGAGACCATTTCCCTTCGACGTGTATCTGTGAATGCCAGGTTTGATCCATGAAGACATCTCCCTGTTTCATTGTGATCGAGTAACAATGTGGATTGTTTCGGTCATCGTCTCAGTCTGCTTAAAACTAATTTGTCCTCCATCTCTTTCGACCGGGGACGCAGTCTGCTGAGTTGGCTGATCCCACCCTATCTAATCAAGTGTTCAACTAACGCCCACACGCACGGAAGACCGACACATGCACAAGACACACGCACATACACACTCCCACACACCATTTCTCCCTACAGCATAATCCCCCCAAAAAGTTAAATAATTGCACTTCCTTCAGAAATCTTCTTTAAGTGCATATAAACATTTTCAACAGATCAACAACTATTTTCCATCTGGCAAACAATTTGGTTTTTATTATCGGTTGCAATGAGTGACAAACTTTTTACAATCTGTTATTTGTTAAATACTTGATTTATGTGCACAGCCTTGGATCAAACTTTAGGTTTCAACATCCTTAACGAAGGTACAACAGCTGCCAAAGACATCCAATTACCTCTAACGTCGTCTCGGAGCGTGCCATGATCCGATTTAAACAATATCGTTTTGAAACTCGTATTCACCAGCCACTGTTATTCAGCAGATCTCTATGATGAATGGTACGAGACGACATTTAGCCGTGCCATTCCTCCCCGCCGCCAGGTGTGACTTGACAACGTAAAATGGTTATTTGTTATACATCTGTCTGGCATTAAATAAAGTTGTGAGTTAACAAAATCTAAACAAACTATTTTAACTGATGAACATTTGTGTTCTTGCCTTTGAAACTGTGCTCTCACACGCTGCCCTTTGGACCTCTGGTCAACCTGCTACAACTTTGTGACATCACATTTTCAGTGGGAAATTAATATCAGAAATATTCTCTGGACAGCCATTGGAAGGCACAAGGAATGTTCAGGCAAGCAGATATTGTGAGGACACAAAACACTATTTTGTCACACATTTTCAAGAAACTAGTTTGACCGTTGCCCCTTTGCGCACCGATAGTGTTGCTATGATTGGAATTTTATCAGGGACGATACTTGAAATACAACGGCACCATACTTGAGAATTATTCAGAAGTCAAACACATTCTCCTATCCTCATGTCTAGTCAGACCATGACTATAGGCCACATGCATAGTAAAGGTTTCTTCTTCTTTCTTCTCAATAATACTATACATGGTTAATCAATGAGCAGTCTGGATACCAGGCATAATCCAAGACTTTCTGCAATTGGTTCAGTGTTGAATGTTTAGAAAATGATAGGCTAAACTAGGAGTGATTTAAATAAGGTTGCTGATAAATCAACCAAGACTTAAAAATGTACTTCACTTGTGTGCTACAAGTCAGATGAACTTGGTGCTAAAAAACCTGGTAGCAATTTAATTTATCAGATGTCATGTTGAGGTTATTGAAGCAATTTGTGCTTAGCCGAAAGAAGGAAATGTTTATCATTAACATTTTGTAAGGTCACAAAATGTTAATTGTTAAACAATTTCTCATATTACCGTCCCTGCTATAACGCGAAAACTAAAATTCAAAACATTTATACCAGATGTTGGCTTATGATAATACCTACATTTACTTGAAATTTCAGGAGAAACTCTGCATCATTATTCATCATCATCCATTGCTATTCAATTTATGCTTGCAGTATATAGAAATATTTAAACAAACTCTTCACATTAAATCCCGTACACGGTCAATTTTTACAATCTAGTCTTTCTCTCGGAAAAAAGACAGATACACATTCGGGTTTTCTAAATAAAAAATAAAAATAAACCACTTAAAGTCCAAGTTGTATAACACAGTGGATCTGACCTCAGTCAGTCACGCCTCCTCTCCTTTGAAAGAGACGTGACCGCGGTGTCTCACGACCTCACTTCCACAGGCTCCCGTTTCCCCCCCCTGCTTTCTTCCTCTCGGCTCCGCAGGGAAAGCGGAGCATGTCCACACATCGGTCCCAGCACATCGGCGCCGGCATCGGGAAGAGCAGAACGACAAGAGACCGACAGAACGACATCATACGGGTCCGAGAACCAAAATAATAACAACGTGGACTTCCCTCACACAACCTCCCCTCCCCAGGTCCAGAGAGGTTCTCCCCAGGTCCACAGAAGTCACTTCTGTGGTTCCTTTTAGTTTTTTCTTTTTTTTGGTTGTTTCCGATAAAACCACGCCCTCTGGGGAGAAGGGTGCAGTCAGGCCACGAGTCCTAGGCGGCTGATCTTGGCGGAGAGGAAGGAGTGGAGGATGAAGACGATGGGCTTGGGACACGAGTGAAGGTCCAGTTGCTGGGAACACAAAAAAAAGCAGGAGGGGAACAAGAACAAGGAGGTCAGGGATGCAAGGAGGCCGATGCATGTTTAAAAAGAAAGACGGTTTGAACAGAACAACGCGTACTGTCCCTGAACACAGAGGCGCCCACACAGAGCACAGAGGGGAACAGACTGATACAGAGAATCCAACAGATATGTCAAGCATTAGCTAAGTGAGTCAGGGCCAGGTTCTATTAAAGATTAAAAACAAAACACAAACAAACACACATACACTGTGTGTTGCAATTCCACCTGCCAGGCATGGATGATTGTTTCAATCACACGGTCATAGCTGTAACTTCATCTAAATTCAACATCCACACACGAGTAAGGGCCATTGTTTCACTCTCCTTAAATCGCAAATTGAAAAACAGCTGTGAGATAGTGATGCAAAGGGTGAGCCTTTCTCCCTGTAAGCAGGCACGTAGAGGACCATGGCCTCTAAACCATTCAAATAATTGAAGATCTGTGACGTTTTGACTATGTGAGGGGGCACACACACACAGTTCATAGTAAAGTAATCCAAAAATAAACTAGGATGGTTCACATTTCCTCACTACCTCGTTATCAATGTAGCATGAGGAACTCAAAAACTAAATCAACACCCTTAATTTCCAAACAGATCAAATCTTTGGCTTCATCAACCTGTCAAATAAACTAAATGTGTTGTCTCTGTAATGAAACACCTGACACGCATAATCATATTGGTGTTAAAGCGACAATTATGTCTCCAGACATGCTTATGGCTTCTCCATTCCTATTAAACCAATGCAGAATAACAACTATTAACTAACAAATGTTGCCCGTTGTTTGCCAACCCAGTCAACTTTGCCAGACCAAAATTATTAAAATAATAATAATCCTAAATTGGTGGAGCTTGATAGTTTCCGATACTTTTTCTATTTACTTATTCAAGTCAATTAAATCAAGTAACAGCTCACTCTTAGAGATATGCAAATATATAGTTTATGCAAGGGATAATGTATAGAACGCCGGTCATTATCGGAAAAATAAGCACCGACAGGGCGAACCGGACCCCGACGCAAAGCAGAGGGGTCTTGCTTCGCCCTGAAGGGGCTTATTTTCCCGATTTGTCAAACATTTTAAATTTGTACAACCCATTTTTTGCAACCACTGCAAAAATACGTGGCACAAATGGATTCTTCAATACATTGTGGTCACGATACATGGCGCCTTTACCCCCAACAAACACCCCCATACACTGGCACAATATATTTAAGAACTCATTTGTACGACCCATTTTTTTCCAGCGGTTGCAAAAATGGGTCGTACAAATTAACGTCTTCCATATATCGCGCAAGTGTTCTGAATCCCAGGACCGACTACAAAAGGACACTCACAATCTCCCCCTCCTTGCCGCCGAAGTCCAGGCACAGCATGCGTATCCCGTCGCATTGACAATTGAAATCAGCGCTGAGCCACAAATGCGAAAGTGATATTTTGATTTATTATGATAATATAGCAACTACTGTACTTGCAGAATAGTGCGCCCTAATGTCGCTATTGCGCATGACTGTACATCGTAATATGAAGTAGGCCTCTTGTTTTTCTTCCCAACCCGAAGTCCTGCCCCCCGATGCAACGTTTAAATAATCAAAACACGGAGCCTGCAATCGATTATCCGGGAAGGTAAGAGCTTGTAACAGCTTTAAAATACACCCAATGTCAACGACGTGTGTTTACGTTGAAACGGCAGCGCGGTTATGGCAAGTAAATCGTTTTCTTTTAGCGTGCGGAAGCGATCGGACTGCAGAGGAGGCTTCGGGACTGTTTCCGCACGCTGGAGGAGAGCAGGGCCCAGTGACCCACATTCAGAGAGTCCCTGCGCACGGGCGGCCGAGCGTGTGAATACCTGCTTGTGTGTGTGCGGCGGTGTGTACATCTGCCGCGAAAAATGATGTGACTATCGCTTCTTTTCGACATTTGACGGCGAGAAACATGGATTGTTCGTGCGGTGTTCGCTATGATCCGTCTATGGCAGGATGTTTTGTTACGTTTTCTCGAGGGGACCGTTGGCCAGCGTTACATTTGAGAGATTATTTGCGGCCAATGTCAGCGGCTTGCGTGACAGCTTGAGAGGCTCCCGGCCAGCTTGCAGATAGTGAATCATATCCTCACGTTTCGTCAGTAATAGGTTAACCATTACGTCGTAGATCATATGTATGCCTCCCGTGCAGTGGGAACGGAGCCAGTCGTTTATTTATACATGTGAGTTAACTGTTACCTGGACCGTTTCGGTCCGGGCTTAGTTAGCTCGCTAGCTAGCGTCACGGTCCGTGCTGTTTGGTTGTATAACGGACACCTGTGTATCAAACTGGCCCCACTGTCCTCCTGTGCGTATCTTTGCGTGTTCTGGATGTGCGTGGATACTGTCGCTCTACAACGCGATAGTAAAAACCCACCAATAGTCGCACCTCAACCAGAGCCGGTTGGAGTTAATCTGGTTCAATGACAGGGCACACGGTATAAATAACTAAATGACTGTGGATAGGGAAAGCCACCAAAACTGCACAATCGGCCTAGATTATCCAAATGGCATTTGATCATGATATATGTTATTACACAATCACAGACATTGCCAGGTAATGCTAGTGAACACAACGCGCTGAGCTCTGACGTGTGTGTCACTGAGGGCGCACTAGTTCATATATTGTGTTTCAAAGGTGCGACACTCTGTTGTCAGGATACACACTTGTAAGTTAAAGAGACGTCTCTATAATTGAAAAGATGCCAACTGACTCAGGGAGTCCTACCAGCGAGTCCTACCAAGCTGACATTACAAAAAAAAACAATATATAGGTCAATGGAGAAAAAGTGGGTCAAAGGTGTTTTCAAGTATTAAATGATGTTGAGTGAATCGTTTCTGGCTTTTTATCGACCTACTGACCTTTACCACTTGATTTGAATACATTTCAAATTACCCTTCTGGGTAGAGTCATTGACTTTTACAACCTTTTATTTTTTTTACTTTCTCCCTTCTGGGTAGAGTCATTGACTTTTACAACCTTTTATTTTTTTTACTTTCTCATTAAGTCAACTCTACATTTAATTGTCTTACGATTATTTGTGTGGTTCTAAAGTGCTCATTTTTATGTTGTTTTATAATTTTTAATTCTCATTGTAAGGCATCCTACAGTTTCTGTCCCATTTACCCCTACTCTTTTTCTTCAGTCAGATTGGCCGGGCAGTCATGTCCTGCCCAGGGGCCGGCACCATGTCACACCCCCAATGACTTGAGAGTCATCCTGGATGAAAGAGTCTGCTTTGACCCCTGTTCTTTCACCATCAAGAAAAGTATCACTGTAATTGGCCCTTCGCAAGGACTGCAGTGGGGGTGAGAATCATCTGAATGCACACTACTGTCTCTAAAAGGGATCATTGGGTTTGAGCATCACACTGTCACCATTCAGTTCAACTGCGCTGATTTTGCAAATTCTTTCTAGGTTATACTAGACCTATTTATTTTATTTATTTTATATCGTTTTGAGAAGGAAGTACAATTTAACATGGTCCAGTTGTTAGTTCACATGTATGTTCAGAAGGTAACCTACTATATTTTCTTCAGACTTCTACGTGCTATAGAATATAATTTACATTCAGAAGTTTCATTGCTTACAGTTAAACAATGAAACATTACACTTATCCTCTGTAGAATATGTTTTATTTTACAATCTCTATTCACATTTTGTTTTATTGACCCATATCGTAGTCCTCCACCAAAATGTGTGTCATATCCAGACACTCAAAGACAATAAAATGATACCACTACAAACAGGGGCCATATAATCAAAAGTCTGACAGTGTGTCTGCTTTCCCCCAGGTGCTCTTCCAAATGCCTACCTCACGACTAAAGAGCCAATCACTGCAGCGCCAACCCTGAATAACAGCCACAATGACATCTAGCATCGGGTATGCTCCGCCACCTGCAGCCAGCGCACCACCATTCCTTCACTGTTTCATTTTTATTTATTTATTTATTTGGTTTCGACCCAAATTCAACCTCAAGCCTTTAGTATGTAGGAATAGCCTTTTGTAGCCATGTGCCACCATTGGCTGTTGCACGATGCATGTCTGCTTACCAATCTTCGGGTAAAGTGCTATGCTCCTGGAAGAGCCTCAGTTAAGGAAGTAGATACTCAGCACCTGTCTGTTTGTGTCTCTCCCTTTAGGGATGATTGTAGCATCTTTGATGGGTTGATGGAAGAAGATGAGAAGGACAAAGCAAAACGGTAAGGAGGTCATGTACTTTCCCGTTCAAGCATGCAGACACAAGCTCCCTCCCTAATTTCATGCTTGCGTTATGCTAACCCAGCAAAGTCATCTAGTTATCATCATTAATTCAATAATATTCATAATTTGAAGTTTGATGTTTTGTTATTTTTATATGATAATTTTAAGAACATTTATAAAATTAGTCAGGCATTTTTGCCTACTTCATTCAATACAAACTGAATGAATCAATGAATTGTCTAGCACAGATCTTGTTGAGTATTCTTCTTGCCCTTGCATTTTACATGAACCCTAGTCGACATAGCAACCCATGCCCCCTGCAGCTGGCCTGGGGTCCTCCTCATCACGTGGTTGTGTTTCACGTTGCAGTGTGTCCCGGAACAAGTCGGAGAAGAAGCGGAGGGATCAATTCAATGTCCTCATCAAGGAACTCGGCACCATGCTGCCTGGCAACACCAGGAAGATGGACAAGTCCACCATCCTGCAGAAAAGCATAGATTTCCTGTGTAAACACAAGGGTAGGTACCCGTATTCTTCCCTCGTCATCGTGTCATATCCTGTTTTCAGTTGAGAGGCCGTCTCTGACCCAGTTCATGGGCTCGCCGTCTACTGCTCGATGAGCCACTGGGTCGCTTGTTTGTGGACGTCTGGTCAACGCCGCTATGGTCGGGGCTTTGATTTGGTTTTATGGAGCCTTTTATGGAGGGTTTACAGTTTAATCACCATGTCTGTTTTAATAGCATGGCCCATGTCTTATTTTCTTAAGCTCTTGTGAAAACTATTTAGTCTATACAGAGTTTTGTAATTACGAAATAATTAAACCCTGTTCGGTTGTTATGGTTCATAAAGTCTCTTATATTGGATTATAAAAGATATTGCTGAATATCAATTGGACATTTTTTCAAGGCAGGAATTCAAGGTATTAAATTACAGAAGATAAATGATAATTCCTTATTGGTGTTTATCTTTTCTCTGTGACATTATATTCAGACAAAACGAATGCATTCATTTAGTTATACACACAGTTATATAAGTACTTCTAGACCTAGGTTTGGAAATTATTTAAATGTTGTGATTGTACCACATACATACCCATATTGTTTAATATAGTACAGCGCTATACAACATTTTCCATTTGGATATTGGCCAAAAAGCAGATATTGTAATTAATTACATTCTCCCATATCATGCTGGCCCAGTGGAAATACCTCAAAGTAATGAGCACCTGCTGTTTTCCATCAGAGATCACAGCCCAGTCGGAGTCCAGTGAGATCAGGCAGGACTGGAAGCCTGCGTTTCTTAGCAACGAGGAATTCACCCAACTCATGCTGGAGGTCAGACATGAAATTACTGCTTATTCTCTGTTTATGTTCACATCCTCGTTGCTGTAATTCACTCCTAGCCATCTTATCATTGGATTACAATGTAATTTGTTAATGAAATGAAGAAAAAAACAATGGTCTAATTGTAATTTTAAAATAGGATGTTTAAATATCATCGCTATTTGTGTTTCTCCTTTGTGCTGTATCGATTTAAAAACGGCTCCCGTTCTGTTTACCAGGCACTGGATGGCTTCTTCATAGCAATAATGACTGATGGAAACATCATCTACGTCTCAGAGAGCGTGACCTCTCTTCTGGAGCACCTACCGGTCAGTCTCAAATAGCCGCTCAAACAATGTTTGTTCAAGTCTGGTGACCTTGTGGTTTCTTTACCACTCATTCGGGCTACAATTCGAGTGTTTGTGTGTGTGTGTGCATGTGTGTGTGTGCGTGTGTGCGTGCGTGTGTGCGTGTGTGCGCGTGATGTCCGGCAGGCGGACCTGATGGACCAGAACCTGTTAAACTTCCTGCCGCTGGGAGAGCACTCTGATGTCTACAAAGCTCTGTCGACGCACGCCGCGGACCCTGAGAGCCATGGCTCCGATTACCTCAAGAGTCAGTAGCTCACTACACTAGACTGTTAGGCTGCTAGACTTAGTCAGCCAACTGGAAAGCTCCTTTACTCGTTTGCCTGTTGGAGTGGCTATGCCAGGGATTGGAGGAAAGCTGTAGATCCTGTATAACCTCAATGCAGAAGGCTTTGGTTTTTATTCTTGAAACCCAGGATTTAAAATAACACTTATTATGTATGTATTTATGAGTGTAGTTTTCGGCTTTGTCTTCTCCCCAGCTAAGAACCAGCTAGAGTTCTGTTGTCACATGCTGCGAGGAGCCATTGACCCGAAGGAGCCCCCTGTCTACGAAAACGTCAAGTTCATCGGAAATTTCAAATCCCTAAACAATGGTACACTTACGTGATTGCATTTTAAAGTGTAAGTTAACCCCCTGTTTCAGCTTGAATTCGGACTATGGGAGATACAAGGAGGGAGCTTGTATCTCCCATAGTTACGACCCACACAAGCATTGTGATTACTTGTTTAAAGTTAGTACCATCGTTGGGTATGAGCGTTATAATTAGCGGTGTTATATGCAATGCGCTTAAACACCCCGGCGTTATACTGTAAGTGTCAGAGAAGCTTAAACCTCTTTCGGACATGGGCATCAACATCCATGAAGTATTGCCCAGACTGAGCTCCACATATCGGCACATACACACACACACACACACTGTAGCGTCACACTATAAGTGAACGTTGAAGCTTACCCTGTCTCAGACGCGGCTATCAACATCACAGAAGCGCTGCTCAGAGCTACACACATATTTTGACGATTAAATAAGACATTACCATGTTTATGAAAAAATATAGTTTACGGTTGACTGAAAATGTCAACCAGATGTGAGTAGTTGATGAGATGGTCTGTGAAAGCAAAAAAAACATTAAGCCACCACCATATTAACACATTCAAGACAAAATAATAGAAAAAGTTGATCGATCTGTGTCAACGTTTTGGGATTCTCTTATCCGAAGCAGCGAGGGATGGTGTGCTATCCATCTGATGTGTGACAAGCATCAATGTGGTCCCCCCGTTTGTTGTGCAGTGCCCAACATGACAAGAAACGGTCTGGCGGGGGTGCTGCAGAGATCCCTCCAGCCTGCCTTTGATGACCAGGTCTGCTTCGTAGCCACCGTGCGACTGACTAAGCCTCAGTTTATTAAGGTACACACATGCACGCAAGCACACAGACCCAAGCACACACATGCACACATGCACCAGAGCATGCAAGCACACACCCTTAAAAACACACACACACAGACACATACACACCGCATTACAATTGTTGGGAGATTGGATACTAGCTGTTAGGGTGCTAATCTCAGGCTCTCCCCAAGGTGAAACTATCATAGCTTATTGTTTCTCTTTGCCCAATGACCCAAAGGTTCCACAATGTAATATGTAGTCTCCTCACACAGAGTGGATAATGCATCTGTAGTTCAGCTGGTTTCTCACGTTTCTCTGTCTTTGGCTCTTTCCTCATGTGTCTCTGTTTGGCTGTTTCCTCCTGTGTCTCTATGTTCTGCTGGTTCCTCATGGTCTATGTGTTCTGCTGCTTCCTCATGGTCTATGTGTTCTGCTGCTTCCTCATGGTCTATGTGTTCTG
>JAOSLM010000115.1:8259850-8269953 GCA_025629765.1 Eleginus gracilis | reverse complement strand
TGCCCCACTCAATGCATGGAATTCAGGCCCCGCAACGAGATAAGGAAATATAATTGATTTCCTTTATCTAGCTTATCAAAGAATGGGATGGGTCCTAAAAATGTCAGAAGCCCCAGGGGCCTGAGCTGGCATGAGTCACAGAACCACGATTTATGTCTTGGGAGAACAGAGAAGCAGCCCAGCGGCGCACACTCCAGTCCTACCTTTCGCAATCCGAAGCTGAACTCCGAACACTCCCTGACCTGGAAGTCCAGGTCCCAGGGAGAGAATCTTGGTCATGTAACCGGCGGTGACCAAAGGGGGGCCGGGCTTGTAGCGACACTCCACTAGGATCCTGGGGGACGACACGGATCATTGCTGTGGCGGTCACACAGGGTTCAAACACGAAAGAAAACAGAGGGGCCAAATACTTTTTTTACCTTCATATAGAGCTTAACATAAATAATAAAAGAAAACAGTTGCTAAAAATCATAATTTGTCATACAATACAAAAGGTTCTGTGTATCCTGTGAGGTATTTGCAACAGGAATGAAACATTTGTGGATTTTTTAGTTGCAGAACCTGGCTGGTGAGTGTCTGGTGATAGTGCCATTGTCGAGGGTAACGGACTCCACTTTATTGACGATCTCTAAAATGTAGATCACCGTCTTGCCAATGACCTGTCAAGAGGGATGCGGCACACTTCACTGGGAACAAGTCAATACATTAATCAAGATAAAAACCTGGATCTGATACAAGGCTAGACACCACAGTTATTGTAGTACAGAGAGAGTATATAATACTAAAATCATTCTTATTTTAGTATTAAAGTTTAGTAGGACCATATTACACCTAATCCCTTTATTTTATATTCCTTAAGTATCAGGTATTAAGTATTGGTTCCGCAATACTTAAATCGTCAGGTAGAATTTTTTTACACCACATGGTCTTTGAGGATCCAAGGGTTTGAAATTTGACCTTTAGTGGAAGCTAATTAATTGTGCTATCCTACAGAGGGCGCCATAGTGTATTTAGCCAATAGTCACTTTGCATCAACATTACATTTATTACAGTCATCCTCCCGTCCTGAATTCTGAACCTAACAACACAATATGTACACAGGACTATTGACAAATCACAAACCCACCACCCTGAGCGCCCCGCAGCCGTCCATTGGGATCAGAAACAAGGCGTAGTCGCCCGTGACCCTCTGAGGTGTGCATGACGGGTGGCCAGGGGTGGCCAGCAGGGCGGGGGACAGAGGGGGGTCAGTGAGGGAGGCGGGCACGGTGAAGACGAAGTGGTGGTCATGGGTGCACTCTGTGGTACAAGGGGGTTCACACACACACACACACACACACCACACCACACACACACAGTCGAATAACCTTATCAAATTGCATGTCACTGCAAGTTGAACCATCCTGGTGCGGTGTATGGGTGGTGCGACCCACCATCCATGGGGTAGTAGCATGCAGGGGGGAGCATAATAAAACAGCAGCCCAGGGAGAGGCACTGCGGCTGTGTCAGAGCACTCGTTCCACAGGGGAGACGCTGGTCCTCAGGAAGGTTGCACCCTACGGAGACAGTTTAGGGGTTCAATGTCAACCTTTAAGATGAAGGGACGCTGAGCCTGCTCAATAAAGCCATCACTTGACATGAAACCAGTCAGACTGATGAATTTCCCACGGAATAAACGCTCGCCTTGACCCGCAACGGCACGGAGTCCCAACATGTCTGCCATGACATGACGAGGCGTAGGAGGAGGGAGGCTGGCTGCAGGGGTGTACGGAGGGACGGGAGGACCCTCAGCCGCCGGGGTCCCGGGCGGCGGATGATTGTAAGGACACTGGAACTCCAGGATTCGCTTCCGGGACAGAATTACATCCCAGAACCTGAGCCGTAACGACAGGATTGTGGGAGTCTGAGGGGAGATCGGAGGGAGAGAACGGGACATCACTGCCCACTACGGGACACGCATAATACAATGGTGAGCATCAGCCCGGAAATGTGTACCAGTTCATGAGTTTCCCCTAGACTGGGTAGCCCCGCCCATTCTGCCGGTGATTTGAATTCGCTCTGCAGAAGAGCAATACATTTCTTTCTGCTCCCGATACATTTTGCGGGAGCCAATCACCAAGCTGGCTTCTCTACTCCTCCTCCTCCTCCCGGCGCTATTGGCTGGTTTAACACAATAATGACAAGGAAGCGGCGGCAAGCAGCCAATTACTTACAGAGTCAGTTGAACTAGGCCCGATGATCGCGCCTCAAGCTGAAGAAAATGACAGCAGCTTCCCAAGAACAATGTGCAATCTACGATTGAGCCTGGTCTGGCAAAAGCCAGGCTAGAGTTTCCCCTCATTACCCCCCTATCCGGTAAACATGCATTCAGAAGCATCTACAATAACGGAGGTAGGAGTCCACAGGAGGTGGTCAGCCCTAACCTTTTGCTGGCTGTGGCAGGCTGGTATTGGAGACTCAAACATCAGTCCAGGCTCCATGGTAAGCGACAGCTTGAACTTGCACAGCGGGGACACAGACGAAAGGGGCAGCCATGCCTTCTTGAAGTCTGCCGTTAAAGCTAGCGTTGAGTAAGGGTTAGTGGAGTGGAGCAGGTAAAATGGCTGGTTTCCCAGGAGTTAGGATGGCTCTAGCCCAGCTCCCGTCTCAACACATCTGTTTGTTTCCTATACTCCCTTGTCCCTGGTCAAGCTACGACTCAAATTGTAATCCAAATAATATATAGTTATATACAAAAGGATACAACCTTGTTTACCTTTCTACTAGTAAACTTAAAAGGGGGTCGTATGTAGAATGTAGTGACAACTAGCGGAATACACTTGGCAGAAATGGATGTCATTATTCACAATGTTTTAATTATTGTATGATCCCAATAAATCATGTATTCTTTGACTTAGAATCAGCCCTTTATATCTATGACAGTCAATATTAAGCCCCTTTAGCTTTTCTACTGACCTCTGATCTGGATGGAGTCTGGATGAGGAGAGGGCAGGAAGGCCGTCATCCTATCGCTAAAACACTGAAGCTTCGGGGGATGTGGTCCGAGGGACCTCACAAGTTTGGAGGAAGAGGTCGGAGGTGCAGGGTTGGGAAACGGCTGGGACCCTGGAGTCACCGGTGTGGTGTGCTGAGGTGGATATGCCGGAGCAGGTGGGGGGGGAAAGTGAGGAGCATCAGGGTGGTACCCACAGAAGGGCGGAGTATTAGGCGGGCAAAGTGAAGCAGAAGGTCTGTGGTCAGGACCAGACGGTCCCTTAGAACGCGCTGTCCTTAGAGTGGGGGTCGGAGTGGTAGGAGGCAGAGAAGGGGCGGGCGTGGATCCATCAGAGAAAAATCCTGGGGTGAACATTGACCAATAAGGATAATACTGACCATATGAAAGTGGCCGTTGTGGAACAAAAAGCTGTTGAAGAGGAGCAGGGAAAGCAGGGCGGACAATGCTCTCGGGGCTTTGAGGGACTTGGGAGAATGTGTCCAGCGGCTGGTACGACTGCTGTGGATTATATTGCTGGTCGTAAGGAGCCATGTGGGGTGTATGTGGTGGGGCAATCGAGGGACGTGCTGTAGTACTTTGGGTGGAGGGGAAAAGTGCTTGGTGAGGGACTTGGGAGCCGTACAAAGGCATGTAGGGCTCATTCCCATAATAGAAACCCTGCTGAGGAGGCCATTTTGGATACTGGTTCACTGGGTCCACACTGGGGCCAGTTGTTTGCTCCACGGCAGGCTGCTGAGGAGGGGATGGGGGTGGATGGGGAGAAAGCGGCTGCTGGCCAGGCCCTGAGTAGAGATGTGGGAACTGTGGTGGAGGTCCAGGAGCAACATCTGGAGAGGGTTGAGAATGGCTTTTGGGCTGGGGCCCTGGAGGGTAGACCAGGGGGAGATGAGGGAACCGGGGCCAAGTGTGAGGATAGTTCGTGGGGCTAGGAGGCAAGATCACCTGCCCCTGGGTCATGGATTGAGGCGGTGGAGGTAAAGCAGTGGTGGGCACCGGTGCAGGAGTGATGGGATGCGGAGGGTGGGGGTAGATAGGAGACAGTGGAGGGGTGTGTGGAGGAATGGGTACGAGCGGGGGAAGGGAAGAGAGATCTTGGCAGGAGAGAGAGAACTCTTGATAATCCTTCAGCACTCTGAGGTGGAGTCCCTCCTACAACACCAAACAAAAACAAGGCGCTCAAATGATAAAACCCTTTTGGAATGCCATCAAGATCTCTTTGTGGTAAACCGGTCACTCAAAGGAGAACTTACTTGAGCCTGTAGACAGGGAGCATTGAGGGGAATATAGAAAAGGAGATTTCCAAGTGGGGCCACTGTGCGGTAGGCACACTTCGGAGACACAAGCGGCTCCAAGTCGTCCTTCACTGGAAATATATTTTCACTGACTCACTCACAGCAGGACATGATACCAAGTACTCTACAATGGAAAATTACCTAACAATTATATTTCACATCATCACAATTGTTCAATTGCAAATTTAGACTAAGGATCATTCTTGCCGGTTAATTACACTTGACTTAAAATGATCTCCTCTGCCAAAGCATTACCCGATAACTGAATTAACCTAGCGGCCTCCATTTTCCAAAAGGGTGCATATAATCCATAGCCTCTTGAGACCAATGGGCCGCCGGCCATTGAAAGTCCCTCCCAAAGCTAAACAAATGATAGCACCATGATGAGGCATCAGTGCGTGGGGGAGGGAGTCCAAGTTCAGGATGAACAAGGGGCGTCTCCGTCTGCAGCATTTCAAAAACAATGCAGTGCAAAGGAAGGTTTAGCAATGGATATAAGAAATGGACCGTATGATAACAATGTTGCTGCCTAACTTCCCACCAAATTGGCATGAGCTCAGAAAGCAGCATTTAACTTTAGAATCGGACTAGCTGGAGTTTTTGTAAATAACGCGTGTCCTTTGTCAAATTCAACTGCTGCCCAGCGAAGGCTGAAGTACAGTCTCACAAGTCATAATATAATCCAAGCACAAAACGGTCAAACCAAAATTCCTTTACAACACCAGCGTCAAACACACACCTATGGTGCCCAGTGAGGGGATCTCCTCATCTGTTCCATACACGTGCACGGCCACACCATAGGGTGAGCAGAGGGCCCACGGGAGAGAGAGGGTTGACGCTGGAGAGGGAGGGCTCTTCTGCATCGGACAGGAGAGTCTCAGCGGGCTGTCCCACCACAGCATTGGCAGCACATAGCTGCCGTTCTGAAACAGACAGACAGACAGAGAGAGAGACGTATGGATCCACTTAATTTCTACCACTTATGCATATCCGTTATTGTCTCCGCATTTAACAAGGGAGAGAACAACAAAGGGAAAAAGGAAGCAATCCAGGCAATGCCAGTTACCATGGTAAATTATCTGGTGATCAGCAGTAATGAGAAGAGGGAGATGGCAGGTTAGTAGTTGCCGTTACCTGCTTGGTCATGTAACAGCCATCATAGGGAGCTTCCAATACCAGGGCATTCCGGGAGGCCTTCACCGAATAACCACAGTTCGGTGGCAAGTCAAACACAGAGATGGGGAAATCCCCCTCTAGAGAAGATCAAAAAGTGGTTACATACGTAAATGGTATGGAGTTACACATTTCTTTTTTTAATAGTATGGCGGAGAATCTTCTGATCGTATTTGGATACATGTCTTAATGTTGTTCAAGTTAGAGTGTGAGTAAGTAAGAGGTTATGAAAAAAAAGTTATTTGTAATCGATTAAAGAGTACATTAGGTCGTTTCCATTGTTCAGAAGAATATGATGATAGGATCTGATCCCATGGCACCATTAACGCATAAATGCAAAGTAGCAGCCCACGTTTACTTGCTTCGTGCTGTGCCGTTAAGCGACCGCTAATGTTGTTAAAGTTCACTGAACATAAATAAATAAAAAGCCACGCCCACCTCTTTCCAGAAACAATTGTGAGAATCCTTGTCCAGAGGCCGTCAAAGTCATGGTGGTGTCGTGACACTGGACCAAGGGCCTCATAGGCTGCCATTCCGAAGAGGGAATAGCCCTGCTGTCGTCAAATGAAGGGCCAAATATATTCCCCTCGTGGATTTCCTGAAAGCCTAGTGGAAAGAAACATTTAAAACAACCCAATTTTGCTCCGGTGGAATCGTTAATGTACAAAGTTGTTGTTACCTGGATAGTCTGCTTGATAAGCACTAGCGGGATGTCTATCGGAATCTTTTGTATTTTGTTCACTGCCATTTCCAAACTTCAGAGAAACTTCCGATGCCCTCTGCTCATATGTGTCCGGATCTGCAAGCTGTTGGGGAACAGTTGAACGATGGAGGGTCGGTGGGCTCAACCCCGCGACCTTAGACCGCTGCTGTGGAAGAGCTGAGCGGGCAGGTCTGGGCAGAACACTTCCCCGTGGTCGGAGAGTCTGCCGAGCATTTACATGGTATTCGCTCACCACTTTATCTCTAAAAGCAGGCAACCCAAATAATGTCTTTAACTTGATGACTTCACTCAAAGAAAAACTTAAATGTAGATTGTAAAAGGTTAAAGTTACGATAAACAAAAACGTGGATATTTTTCTATTCCGTTTGCCAGACATCTCTGAATACAGGTGTTTGCTTTTGCTCACGTGCTCAGAAACGTCACCTCGCACAACTAATTAACAATCATTTAAGTAGCCTATCATGACTAGGGATGGACATGGATGGTGGTCTTTTTAACTTACCTACTGCGTTTCTTCTCTAGAATATAACTTTAGGATCCATGCATCTACAGATGCCTATGCCAAGAGTCATTTTAACAGTTGAATTATAATAACTCTTTAACCTGATTGTCCTCATTCAACCATTTGTTCTACTGGTTTTCTATAACTGGGAAAAATACACACTTTATTAGATTGTTTCCTGATTTCAGTAATTCAGGACCACAGAATTAACTGAGTGGCAGAAATATAATAAATACACAATTCATTTAAGAGTAAACAGCTGAGTTCATTCTATGACCCTTAAATGTGAGATATGCTAGCTGTGCAAATAGCACACAAATACTTTTTTTTCAACATGCCAATTAATTCAAGATTGCAGAGCAGCATCTGTTTCAAAAGCAATCACAAACAAAGGTTCAGTATCCGTGGAGATCAGCTTTTCTCAGCAGCCCTCCAGACCCATTACATTGAACCAATAGCTGACCGTTTTATAAACTGACTTACATGCTAGCTACAAACAAAGCATATAATCAATATTTGGAGCAATTACAAAATGTGCTGTACAAGTAAGCTATGAAAGCAGGTGGGTAGATTAGCTATAGGAATCAGAAAATAATCTAAGCCCGTGCAGTGACGTGACAAGTGAATATTTACGTTGAAGTAAATAAGTTATACTTAAGGCTCTTAGTGTAGACCCTATTGCCCCCTTTTAAGTTGACCTTTTGTTGCTACCTAAATAGAAATTCAGAGTGTCGATGCTTGCTAGTTCTCACTGACCATTTATTGACTAGACCATCGGCCAATAATATCTAGGTAGCCAAGGATACAAGCAGCCATAATCAGAGGGAAATTGTATGAAAGGAAGAGTTTATCATGTCCAGGAATAAAATCATCAATTCAACACAAGAATAAATCTAATCAGAGCGCCCCAAAAATCACTAATCCCCACAAAACTAGCTTCTATACCTGGGTAGTCTGCTTGATAAAAAAAGGTATTTATCAGAGCCTAACATTTGCTCTGAACCAACCTATCTCCCAAATCAGGACAGTGAATGAAAACTGTAATAGGTATGCTCGTCGCATATACAAAGTAGAATAATACTTTGGTTTTAAAGTATGTTGTACAGCCTTTCAAACATGATGATTTGATGTGTTTAATTTCGTTCTTAATGTTGAAACTGGGCGGGTACTAAATAAATCATTTGTTTGATTGAACCCACTGCTACTACTACAACTACTACTACTACAACTACAACAGCCAGACCAGGCATGATGCTACTATCACTACAGCTCCTTATATTACTACTGCTACTACTTCTAACACTACCACTACTACTACTGCTACAGCCGGACCAATCTAACCCATTTGACTATTTATCTGCTCATATCTTTCTAATTTTGGGGAACTTTGACTACTTAGATTATGTATTATTATATATTGTGTGTTCCCTCCTTCTCCTCTGCATTGCTGTGCTGGTTCAAGCCGTTGTCTTTTTTAACAGTCATTATTTTACATGATCCTGTATAAGTTCCTTTTCACTTTTTATCAAGTTACTGCAATATTACAATTACTTGATCATAGTATTTGTCATTCTAAACAAAGATAGGGATCTTGTCTGGAGTCGGGTTACTAGTTTGTGTGCTACTTTATCATGAGGGGCATTTAAGTAGACCTAGTTATATTTAAAGTAGCCTAAGCCTAAAAATGAAAAGTAGCCAAAATACCAAAATTCTTTAGCGCAACAATAATCACGAAGATGTCCGATTGTGAGAAGATAAAGTGTTCGCTGTTGTGCAAACTTGGAAAACCATAACAGTCCCTAACGGCGCGCTATTGTCAGCAAGCAACAGTGATGACGCGGTCACACCATGGACGTGTAGTGTTACACAGGGAAATGAACCGGCGTCTCCAGCTTTTTGGAGAGAAAATGTTGAGGATATGGGTGGGGTTTTGAAGGAAAGGGAGGGAATGAGCGGAGGGAGAAAGTAGGGTGATGTGTATCCTGTGGATCCGCCGCTGTTGAGTGTTTCGGATTGCTAACAATTCTCGTGCGTCAAATTGCATACAGGTAGGCCCCATCGTTTGTTAAAATTTGGGACTTTTTCCGCAGGAATCGTATTTCGCTTATGCGCTCGCATTAAGTTATCCGACCAAATGTGTTTAGGAACGTTTTCTTTCTACTTTTGTTAACCATCAGCAAATTGTTTAAACTCAAGAGTCGCTACTCGACAACGCTTGCAGAGATCTGGTCATTAACTATTTGACCGCCAAAGTTAATTGTTATAGAAGAGGCGTGTCCCCAAACGCTATGAAATACCGCAGTGTGTAAATATATAAACTTAATAAGCCTGTTTGTTTGCGTGCAAGACCTGCTTATAATTTTCCGTCGTCATATTCTCGCGCTCTTTTCATAGCGGACTAGGTACAGGGCCCGGGTTCAAATGACCACCACCTATTGTACTTAATGTGGTATCTGCCTATTCTGAAGTACATTGAAGTGTAATATAGCAAATTATGTATCCTAAGAAAAGTATAATGCATTTACGCAAATTTGAATCTCAAAGCACGTTGTAGCCAGTCTTGATAGTCCTACACGTTTTTGTTTTTATACGTCATGTGATGTGATAGACTCCCCTCCACTCTTTGGGGTGTTGTTATCAATTTAGACAATTCAAAGATAGTTTAATAGATAATAAATAGCTTTTTGACGAAGCTTAATCATCTGACAAACGAACCAAAAGCTATTGATGTAAACTTGATGACATTATTTCGAAATTGAAAAAAGCTATAAGATAAGTAGGCCTATTATACTTTTGATTTTGAATTTAATTTGATTTGAATAACATGTGATTTAATCCATTACATTTGATTTGATTACACATTACTGTCAATTGTGTTGGGTCAACTGTTATGTTTTCAGCCATTTCAAGGATAGTGGTGTTAAATGTCCCACGTGGGCCTGAAGCGAGAATACAATCTGTAAACAAATGGGTTTTGAGGCCAGAAATGTGAATTCCCTTCATGTACTCACAATATATAGAGAGAAGCTACATAAGTTGGCTTATTGATAGCATCTGTGGTTTGTATTCTTTATTTAGACACATGTTCTGGTGGCTCAGTAGTTGGCCCAAGCAGAGGCCTATTGTATTGCCCCAGATCAAGTATAACATATTAAACATATTATTCATCCATGCTTTGAATGAGGAGCAGAGGATCCCGGGGGATCGTTGCATGGGTGTAAGCAGGGGTGTGTGTCAGTGCAGATGGGCCATGCAATTACTCCTAAACAGTGTGAATGCAATGTCTGGGACAGGTCCCAACTCGCTGCAGCTGCCCTTATTCCCTCTGTCTTCGGGCCGTTATTTCCTTCTCCTCTGGAGTTGGAGTCGCAGCTCAACTGTGTGTGTGTGTGTGTGTGTGTGTGTGTGTGTGTGTGT
>JAOSLM010000115.1:8135260-8149980 GCA_025629765.1 Eleginus gracilis | reverse complement strand
ATCTTTAAGTCCATCTCATGAAAAATGGGAGCAAAAACAAAAGTGTTGCGTTTATATTTTTGTTGAGTGTATAAAGACGATGCTTTTCAGAAATGTCTTTGCCAGTCTACTCATTACACTGTTCTAATGACTTTTTATGATTTGTATAAATGACCACAATGCGAATATAAAAGTATTTAATATAAAATATATTTTATTATTGAATTGTGTTAATATTACGTACTTGACAGTGCCTGGGAAACATTCCAAAAAAGGAAGAATTCAGCGTGCTGAATATTTCAAATTTGACTTCTTCGCTAAACTACCTCGAAAGGATGTTGCTGACAAGATAGGGCTGTGTCAAAACATCAAAAAGGTCAAGGCTAGAACTCTAATGTAGCCGTTCTAAATATAAAATTATGAATTTTAGCCTTGTGCTGCATGCTTTTTACATAGCTTGTTATTATGGGTCATGCCATTATAAGCGGAAAGAGTTGTTCTTGCATGTTCTGATTGGCCGAACATCTTGCTCACTTTTACACTTTGCTGAACGCCTCTCTAGTCCTAGCCCCAGCCTCACACTACCCATCAAATCAACGAGATTCAAAGCATCAGAACCTTGCCCAACCATAATGAAAAAAACAAGTGGAAAAACAGACGATTGGACCAAGAAAGAACAAGACATTGTTCCAACACACACACACAAACAAAACACACAGACACCTAGCCATGCATCTGAATGAAATGACAATGAACCCCATAGAATAATGACATGATTGTCTTACCTCAGAGACACATCAGTGTCATTTCATCAGTGCTCTTTTCTGATACTTTCCCAATGATTTATTCACGGCCTTGGTGGTGGCGATGTTTTTTTGGGGAACAATAACTAATTCATGGTGGTGGGAGCGGGCAAAGTAACCTACTTAATTTAATTGAGGCATCTGTTTGGGCAAGTTCAGTGAATATTTCGGTATTCTTTGCCCATTTAAATTCAGAGGGCACCAGAATAGTATTTTTTAAGAAGCCCTATTTAAGTTTTGTTTGATTATAACCTCAATGCTATTAATCCCCCATGTTTACTGTCTGCTAGAACTGCAGTTGTTTTGAATTGATAAACTCTGAACACTTCACTATGGAAGAGGCAGGGAAGTGGGCTGGTCGATAATGTGGCCAAGACACTTTTTTAAATTACCTTTCCGTAACAAATTGTTGTTATTTTTTTAAATTGTATTTTTGGGGCCTGCCAGACAAGCCGACAATCGGACCGCCCCTCTGGCATTTGCCAAGTCTGTTGCTGCCTAGAGAGTGGTTCACTTTACAAACTATTTGTACTGTTCTCTCTGAAGTTTAGAAATTCTCTAGACAACGTCTAGAGAATTAGGTCTGGACATTGTTCGAAGTTGCCCTTTCACCCATTCGGCACACAACAGGAGAATTTCCGTAGTTGTAGTAATAATAATAATAATAATAATAATAATAAAGAGCATAGCAAACAAATACCACCGCCACAGGGCAACCGATGGACGAAATCCATGTCAAAACTGTGGAACACGTTGCAAGGGCTCAGGCCTTCCCATAGTTGCTCCTGGGGCTCGGCCCTACTGGGCATGCAGTTTGTGCTGAACTATTTTGCCAATTTTTCTTTACATCAGTGACTTTATTAGAAATCTGGTTGAAATATTGTTAGAGTTTGGCAATATCATCCAAGTCTTTGGTCAATTTGCTTTTAAAGCTCTTCCACAAGGAAATACTGGAAACTGATCAATGGCATATTACAGTCTATGCTACTCACCAGTAGTTGTAGTAGTAGCGGAAGCAGGGCCTGCCATTGTCTGCTTTATCTCCATGGACGTCCGGACTAGCCTGTTTGAAAAGATGGCTTACACTTAGTCATTCACACAGCAGAAGGCTCCTCCAAAGCATGGATATTAAGATATTAGATGTGTTAGATGTGTCCACTCTCAACACATTACATTTCCATCCTTTGCCATATTTGGTGAACACTTGGGTGTGTATGCATTAAATAGGCATAGGTCTGTCAAGTACCTGGCAATGTGCAACGGCTGCATTTGGTTTTTACAAAAATTAAATAATGATCACAAATCAGTTTAGATTACAGAGCTACTTTAAGTAAGCTTTATTTCATAAAAGAGGCCCATGGTGCATAATAAAAATAAAGACAATCATTTTAATGTTTTTACAACATTACAACTGGTCAAATACAGTTTAGCCCTTCTTAAAACAACAAAAAAGGTCAAGAGGTCATGTTAGGGTACTCTCAGTATATTTTGAAGCAATCTTTTCTTCAGAGGTCTGAAAAAACTCTGGTCTCCTCTCTACTCTCAGTAATTCATTAATGGAATCTCGAATCTCTCTCCAGTGGTCACACGTCAACTCTTTAAAGCGTTTCTCTATGTAAGTCCTCAACGTCTTCCTCAAGTTCCTGGGCAGTGCATCCTTGCCCAATACGCCAATATAGTTGACTTTTAACACCCAGTCACAGTATGTTTCATAGTGGACCAAGTTCCGGAAAATATAGGAGGCATAGCGGTCGGCCCGAGGGGTTGGCCAGCTTCCTCTGCAAAGTTTGAAGACCCATTTCTCGCATTGAGAGCTGATTGGTCGAAGTTTGACATCCGCTCTGCAATCCCCCTCGCTGAAATTTGACAAGCGGTCAGCCAGCCCAGTGTTCTGTGGACCGTTGTCTCCTCCTCCGCCATATCCCTCCTTCTTCTCCTGCGTCTTTGCCTTCTGCTTCAGCATCAACACTTTTTGCTCCTGCGTCATGGTGGCTTTCTTCTCCTGCATCTTCATCGCCTTCTTTTCCCGCATCCTCATCATCAATTTCTTCTTCTTCATCTTGAGTGTCAGTGTGGATGTCTTGCCACCAGAAGGCGCTAGTCCCTCTCTGGGGGTCCCGGGCTGGGACTCCTCTGAGTGCCGACGGAGCAGGCTGTTGGGGAGGAGAGGTGCAGTTTTTACTACACTCTGCATTGCCTGAGGTAGTGCTCTCAGGCTTCAAATTGTAGAACGTCACAAGACCCTGGACCCACACCCACTCAGGGGTTACAAATGCAGATGGCAAAAAAAAAAAAAAAGAGACCGAAGAGTGTGTGTCAATTTCAAATTTTTGGTGACGTAAATAATGGGACGGAAAAAGGAGGTAGATCCTCAAAGGGTAAACGCAACGTGAAATCTTGTTCTCCAAAAGTATGGTTTTGGGAGATGGAAGGTTTGCAGTCTTTATTCTGTTTCCATTAGATTTTCACAAGGGATTACAGATAGTAATCCATGACAATGTTAAATATATGCAGTGGCAATGTCTCCGAGTGTAATACGGGCTTCAGGCCGGTATTGTCACGTTCATACAAAAGCCCATTGGCAAGATGCATACAAAATACCAACACATGAAAAAAGAGCACATCATATTTTGCAAGGAATATACTTGGCATGATCAATTACCATGTGGACATCATTTTTGATGAATTCATGTCAGAGATCTAAACTATATATCTTAGCTATGCTTTGGTCGCCAGTGACACAAAGACCTTTTGTTAAAACTGTTTGGTCCAAGGAAGCTGCATGACATTGGACTCACCGTGGGATTGAAGGAGAACCTGAGGGTCCCGGAGCCCTGGCAACAGCAGCAGCGGTTTGGACTGCCATAGCAGCGGCAGCGGTTGCACTGGCAGCGCCGTGGCTTGCCGTGGCGGCAGCATTTGCCACAGCGGCAGCATTTGCCGCGGCAATAACCTGCAGAGCCCAGTAGTTCATAGTGAGAACGCAGGACTGGAAAGAAACTACTTTTGTGTGAAAAGACCATGATTATAACTTGCCTCCTGTTTTCTTTTGTTCTCCAAGGCCTGGTTTGCCTCGCCAAACTTCTTAGTGAGCCGGGATATCTTTGCCTGAAGCGAAAAGAGTAGAGATGCTCATGATTTTATTTTTCCTTTATAAACGCATTTTATTTATTCTAGCTTCAATGTCGAATTGATCAATCGAGCAACAACAATCCACTTACTTGAAGTGTGTTTAGTGTTGATTGGTGTTTGGTGGCAGAGTCGATCTTCAGTATTCTCTCCTTCAGTTCTTGTAAGTTCTGGTCAAAAACCGTTTGCTGCAAGACTCTCAACCGATCCTCGACCAACTGCTGCACCACCTAGCAAACAAAAGGGGATCGTTAACAACAAATCCTATTGCTCATTTTGCACGCATCCTGCAATAAAGAGACAACTGGACAGCCACAGTTGGCCACACAAACCTTTTCAAGTTTAAGACGACTGCCAGCTTTCGCAGTAATCTTGAGCTCCAGTTGAGCTTCTAGTTCCACTCCGTCGATCTTGGGCCGTTTTCCATCCCGCTCAACCTTCTCTTTCTCCTCACCCTCGGACAACGCTCGCTTCAGACCTACGGTGGTGCTCTTCTCCTGCACGTCTATGACAACAAAGTAACCGCCACAATTTTTTTAATACGTTCATTCAAGCAAAGAAAAAAACAACTGCACATGCTTTATAGCATACACGTATGCAGTACACTTATTTATTAATACTACTTTCAGATAATTTATTGTCATACATTTATAAAATCAACTCAATACCATTGATAAAACAACCAGCTATTTGACCCATCCCAATCCCTTTACCTGTCTCCGTCGGAGGGGTGGAGGAGGGACGAAACGACTTTGAGGTCTTTACTACAGCATCCTTCTTTTCCTTCTTTGCGTCAACCTTCACAAAGTCAACCTCCATCTTCTCCGCCTTTGTAGCCCCTTTCTTAGCCTCCTCTTTAACATCCTTGATGACCTCATCTTTGGCGTCCTTCTGTTTACTTTTTCCCGGCACCTTCTTCTCCTCTTTTGGTTCCAGAACTTTGATTTCCTGCTGCTTCATCGGGGTCGTGGAGGTGGATGGAGATGGAGAGGGTTTGGGTGAAGAGGGTTTGTCTGTTTTCGTTTTTGCTGTGGAGTTTTTCGCTTTCGTAGTGTCACCAACCACTTCCATGTCCTGTGTGCTGCCCGACTCTGAACGGCCGTCTTTCTCCACTTTTTTGACAGGGGGAGGCGTGGGAGGCGAAGAATTCGACACTGAATTTTTACCAGACTCTTTCGAAGAGTCTGTGGCTGGTGGCTCTGCTGTAGTTTTTTCGTCCTGAAGTAGAGAACGCAAAGTTAACCAAGACACTAAAAGCTAACAATACAAGAAAAATAAATAGAACCAAATTAACCACATTACTCAAATAATGTTGTTGGTTACAATCCGAGTTTGTAGTGGCAATCTCAAAGACTTTCATCCATCACTGAATACAATGGGGATTTAGCTTTCAATGATGAAACCCCTCGAGTTTGCCAGTACCACGAATGTTACGAACTGGGCGTTGGTTGCGACAAATGTTTGTATCTCTCGGAAAAAGTACCACATTGCGCCAAAGGTGTCGCTAAAAGGATCTAAATTAAAATCCCAGAAACTGCCACTTTAGATAAACAAAGTAAACTATGTTAAAAGTTACCTTTTTGTTTTCAGTGATGGTATCCATTTTGGCGGCCTTGGCGTCATTGCCTGCCTTGGGCTGCGTTGGAGCCGCCGCCGAGCTGCCATTGGATGGAGAGCCTTCCATGACCCCGTCAGCGCTCTTGCCAAGGTCAAAGTTCAGAGAACGGAATGGGGACGTGGAGAAAGTGGTAGCCTCACAAATGGGAGGGGAGGGGGACAAGTTGAGGGACAGCGAAGGTGTGGGGGAGCCGCAGGATGCTGGGGAGGCCGGCGACATAGCCTGGGAGTCGGATGCGTCGTGGCGTTCCTTATCCAGCGCTTTATGCCCGTCCTCCTTGTGCCTTCCATTCAGCATAGGAGGGGGAGAGGGATTCGACAGGGTAGCCCCGCTCGACAACAAGGTGCTGTGAAGTGTCTCAAGTTGTTGTCGATCACTGATCTTCATGGTTTTCCTGGCACGGAAAATTTTCTTCTTCTCCTCTGCAACAGCGACTTCCATTTTTACCTGAACAAGAAATAGGTTTTTAGTTTTAGTGACTTTAAAAACATTCAACCAAATGATTCGATTATTGCCACAATACAAGTCTAAAATGGAGGTTCCCAAGCACTGCTTCGGAAGAAACACTGGAGGTCACTGTAGTGTCCTATCACTGTTGTGTGCTAGAAGGAGCTCAGTTTCTGTGGTTTAAATAATTTGTCCTGAAAAGGTATTCTCCAATTACAGATATCTTCACTGTCACAGTCTTTCCTGACTTCCAAAACATGTATTAATCCTGGAAGAAAAGTTTAAATAGAAATTCAGTCAGCCAGATATCTTTCTCCATGTTACCAAAAAGCTGGCCCATTTCCCTTCTTAAATGAGCGCGTTTTCCCATCAGAAAGGTAGTTCACAGCCAGGAAATAACATAATCAACAGGATTTTGGCTCAATACTGTTGCTTACCAGGCCTCCATGTTCCTATTGGACACATGTTCAACCAAAGCTGCCAAATGGAGACTGCGGGCAAATGTTATTGGGGTATTTCTATAAGTAGTGTTTATGGATTGATATATATTAATATAATCACACAGATAAAACACAGCTCGCAAAAGTGATTTGCTAGCGGGGAGGGATTTGACCCGACATAAAAACAGAACCATCCATTTTTGTAGAATTAAAATTGAATAAGGTTATCAATTATGGTCAAACAATTAATTCCTGGCTTTATATACTAGCTGTATTTGTGATAATATTCCATTTGCTACATTCATTAAGGTTAATACAATCAGCATTACTGGAGCTGCAATAACACAGAACCACCACAAAACCTTGTGTTACAGCATGGGTCAGTTCAGCAGGAATAGTACATGAGGCAATAGTCTATCCTAATATAGTTTGTATAGACTAGAGCTTAAGCAGTATTGTGCTTTACAACTTTACAAAGATAAATCACAACTAAAGAAAGACATCAGACATCATTCATTTTAGGCTGTGTGTTCTACGCTCTATGTAAAGCTTAACCTAAAAAGCGGCTCATATTCATTTGACTTCTCCAAGCAAAATATCCTGATGAACATGACGTGACATGTTCCAAAAATGGATGGGCCTTATTTCCTAGCGTGTCGTGTCAACACTGCAGCATTAATGCACACAATTCAACATGCCGTTTCCCCACCTCCCCCACCATTCCTATTCAGTAACCGTGCCTGAAAATCATTGCAAGAAGCTAAAATGGCATCTCTATGCCATGCACAGCCAGCCTCACCTCTTTAGAGCTGGGTGTATAAATTCCAATGGCAGCAACTAATGCCAGATAAAAATCGAACGCAAAGACATTTCTGCATACTTTGCACAAACTGACCTCTATCATTCTCAATGATAAACTTTGTAATTTCTTCAACTGGATCATATTTAGGAAATTTGACTTTTAAATCAATACCCCATGTATCAAAAGTACTTAAATGTTAGAGCAGCAAAAATATAAGACATTTAAAAGAAGAAATGTTTATTCCTTTTTCCCCTCCAACCAAGCCATGAATAACCACATTTACCAACAGTACAGTCAGATAGCAACACTGTTACTGGTGGACAGCGCAATGGAACACAAGTACAGTGCATATCTCGTCTCTTAGCTACACCCATCCCCCTCTATTTTCTATTTCATCTCAGCTCTTT
Source organism: Eleginus gracilis (assembly GCA_025629765.1). Classification (NCBI taxonomy): domain Eukaryota; kingdom Metazoa; phylum Chordata; class Actinopteri; order Gadiformes; family Gadidae; genus Eleginus; species Eleginus gracilis. The sequence goes on along the minus strand of JAOSLM010000115.1, from coordinate 8,142,355 downwards.
TGGGCTGACCCATTATGGTGGAGCATTCAACTAAATATACAACCATAAACCAGACCACCAACAGAATAAATCGTAATATTAATAACAGTATGAATAAGGTTTTACGGCCAAACACCTCATACCATCACCAACAGCAGAATAATTCAGTTTGCTCAGTCCTACAAAATGTTGCAAAGAAAAGGGAAAACCTTTTTCAACAAGCATAAAAACTGAACTTAAAATATTTCTTTAAATGTTACTCTGACATTAAGGTGAAAAGCCTACAGATAGTCCTGGACAGAGTCCACCATTTCATTTGTCAGAACAGACTGCAGATACACAAAATGGCCACCAGTGTTACCAGCTCTAGCTGCAGCCATGAGCTACAAAATGGCAGTTTTCTTTCTAAACCAACATAATTTACATAATTTGAGAGTTTCACTTGTGACCCGCTAATCTAAATTAATTAAAGTAATTAAATTAACTACCCCTTAATTAGAAAAGGAGTAGATAACAGTGTCCTGTTATCATTTGCCTATACATAAAGTCAGGCTCGACTCCTATTGCCTGTACAATTAAATTCCATGGATTGTGTCATGTTCATACACATTCAAACATCAAGAAGAACATAAAGAGAGACATTGTCTTTACTGGAGAGAAAGACTAATGATTTAAAGACTTTTATATGGAAAACTGCTGTGAGGGTCACACAAGGGTATCTTTCCATCTGAGAAGTTTGAAATGGGAAGGAATATATCTTTATATAGGCCTTACGGTGCAATCCAACACAGCACAACCAATCATCTCCTGAAAAGTGCCTTCACCATTTACATATTTTAGAATTCTGTTGATAATAGCAGTTGAACTAGGAACCAGACTTGAGTACATTCTGTGGCATTTTCCAGGCAGGTTTTTCTCAATTTGTAGACATGAGTTTGCTTTCAAACGCGACAGTTATTTCAGACCATACAATACCAAAGCATTGTTTTTTTTGTAACTCAATTTGTACAACTCCAAAAACAAAAGTTAGTTTGGCCAGAGTGAAGATACTCACTGCTGGGGTGCGAGGAAGAAAGGCAAAAAGTGGGCGGGGTTGGGCAAAGATTGTGACATCTCACTTTTTGCAGAGATTCAATAAATACATTATTATTAAGTTTGAAACCAGGTGACAAGTTTATTTGGGCAGATTGATCTTACTTTTTTTCAATCAATCAAACCTTAAATATAATATTAACTTTCTAAAAGGAAATGCAATCAAGGTCAAACAAAGACAATGCCAACTGTTAGCACAGCTGATGAGTCTTAGCGTTGCACGTTGTTCCGTCAACTCAACCTAGCTAGCAGTTCAAACTAATGCACACACTACTCCTCCACGGAGCAGCTCCCCTCCCCCACTCTGGAACAACATCTGACGCAGTCACACATGGACCAAACCATTCAACCAGAGGGGGATTTATTTATTTTTTTTACAAAAACACACGATTCTTAAGAACATTCAATTATAGATAATTTATTAGGGTGTGGAAAAACTACATTTTCTAAAGGATAGCTAAATACTAGGCTGTGTGTGAAATGTGTTTAAGTGTTTAAGTGTTTGAGGGAGCCAGAGGCCAGCTACACAAAGGGAGAAAACCAGGAGGAGCCAAACTAAGACTTTACCAAGTAAATGTAATCTTTTGTATTTCCCATGCAAGCATACGTTTTTGACATTTGACTGCATATTCACAATCCATACAAGTTTGTTGACAACCAACTCTGACTAGTTAGCAGTGCACTGCAGTGTTCCTCTGAGCCTACCATCCCCCCCTCTGACTACTATTCATATGCTATGGCACGCCTAACCTCTTATGGCTATGGTCATCTGCTGATTAAGTGTGATCCGACACATATGTCCTACATACAAAACAATAACTAGCAGCAGAGCACATTGTTTGCTCAACTCAACCTAGCTAGCAGTCCAAACAAGAGCACACCCTGCTATCCTACTCCTCCACAGAGCAGCTCCCCTCCCCCACTCTGGAAAAACCTCAGCCGCAGTCACAGACTAAACCATTCAATCAAAAGGGGGATTTTATATTATTTGTTTATTAAACACACTAAAGTGTCTAACACACTAACACAATATATATTATCAGGGTTTTAGAAAAAAAAACATTTTTCAAAATGCTAGCCAAAACTAGGCAATGTGTGAGGGAGCACGAGGACAGCAACAAAGGCAAAATAAACAAGGAGAAGCCAAACCAAGAAAAACCTAAGCCAAACTAAGACTATTTCTTACAATGCAAGAATAACCGTTGATAGAGGACACAAACATGGTACACTGAATAATTGCATGCATTCATTCATCACTATGAGTTATCTGCAACCAACACAGACTAGCTAGCAGCACACTGGAGAAGTGCACTGCACAGTCTGGCAGGGACACCCATCCCCCTCTATATAGCACAGTCATTGCCACGTGACAGAAAGCTACAGCAAAGCATGGACTAAACCATTATGGCCATTATTATTAAGGATTCATTACGCAAAATACTTGACCAACATTCTGACGAAATATTGAGTGTAGGACTTCCAGCATATCGTCCCCTTATTAACACTAGAGAAAAAAAAAACATTTACAATTTTTGGTCATTTAGTTTACTAGACAATATACTTCTGCATAAGTGGCGGAAACTGCTGCCTACTTTTGCTCTTTTGATAAGAAAGTTCATCCAAATGTAGAAAACCTATTAAAACTTCCCCTTAAAAAGGATCAAAAGAAGGGATATCCATGTCAAAATGCATACAAACTAAGAAAAATAATGAGCTTTCTCAACAAAGTAATACAATTTAATTAAGTACATTTCTGAAAACCTAATTGGTTGTGTCGTTCAATTCAAGTTTTTCTTAAAACCACACCACTTGTAGATTTGTTTGAGTTAGACGACACTCACTCTTGATTGGTGGGGATAAACACATGTTTTGGCATACATAACCTCAAATTGGCTGTGGCGAGGGTTACCCTTCTGATTAAGCTTTGATAAAACAAACCTGTCCTTCATGAATGCAATAAATAGTCGCAGAGCTATTGAAGCAATATTACAACAGGGGGAGTGCTGTTATACTGAATGTCAGCACCGCTGTGATTCGGTCGTAGGTATGAGGCCGCAGAAAAGCACAACAGTTCTACAAGTGTCATGTATTAGTTAAAAATTATAAGTGACAACAGATTGTGATGTGTTTATTTAATCATTTATTAGGCTCAGTCCACAAAAGTAGTTCCCCCAAATGAGTGGCCCGTTTTCATGCGACAAACATTTTTCCTTCCACATTTTGTTTTTGTCTATGCCTCACGTGACCCCAGGCCAGCTACTTTATAGCACATACATATATCTGTACATTTCCATTTATTGTGAAGCCAGTGAAATAAATCTGTCAACAATCACTTTGGTGGCACGTGTGATTCTGATGAGCTAACAGCTTGCAATCATCAATGTAATTAACGGTTCTTAAGACACCCGTAAAGCGGAGTGATACATGCATAGTCAAAAGTCCTGGTGCGGTTATACTCTTAATCAACAGGAATGCCACATGTCCAATAAATGTACTTGTTTGGAACCAGTTTGGTCATACAAGTCTTAACGGTGCACATTGTTTCCTGAGCTCCACCTAGCAGTGCAAATGAGTGCACCAACTGACACCCTGCTCTTCCACAGTGCAGCTCCCCTCCCCCACTCTGGAACCACCTCTGATGCAGTCACACTTGGAGTAAACCATTCAAGCAAAGGGGGTGTTTTATAAGATAGCAAAAACACTAAAGAATCACACAAACACATTGTGATCAGGGTGTGGAAGGACTATTTTTTCTAAAGAATATTTAAGTGTTCCGTATTTTTTGCTCTTTGAGGGAGCATAAGGCCAGCACCACTAAGGGAGAAAAACGAGTAGGTGGCAAACTCAGACTATTCCAAGTTTACTAAATTTAAACTTCCATTGTTACGATGCAAGAAGAATATTGTATATTGGTGAAATTAAAATGGTACAAAGAATAACCGCACATTCACTACAAGTTGTTAACAACCAACACAGACTAGCTAGCAGCACACTGGAGAACTGCACAGTCTGGCCCTTAGCAACACCCATCCCCCTCTCCAGCAGCGTCATTGCCACGTGATGGAAAGTTACAGCAAATGGACTAAACCATTATGGCAAAGGTCAGGGAACCATTATGGCAAATGATTCATTACTCAAAATACTTTATTATTCAGCATCATTATGACAAAATATTAAGACTCTGTGGTTTCAGGCATATCTGTCCCATTACCAACACTAGAGCAAAAAAGCTGCAAAAGAAAGGTGTGTTTTCTTTAGCATGCTCAACATTTGCACAAATAACATTACCATTTATTTATTTTTAGTCCGCTGGATAAAACGGCATGGTAACCCGAAGAGCTTTTTCCCACAATATTTGTTAAATAAAAAAACGAATGATTGCTAACTAGTAGTAACTACTGCATCTGTGGCCGTCTCTGGTGTCACTTTTAGTATTTTGATGACATTTTTTATCCATATATTTAGACTTAAGAATTGCAACTTCCCCCTTAAAAAGGGTCAACATAAGGGATCTCCCTCGGCCACAAGCATGCATATTGTGCAGCCAGTGAAATAAGAGTCTTGTTACATTCGCTTTTGAGGCCTGTGTGATTCCGATAAGTAAGCAGTTCAGGGCCTTTAACGTAATTAACGGTCCTTAAAAGCAACTGTAAAGCAGAGTGATCCATATATAGTATAAAGTCCCAGTGCTGTTATACTTCATATCATTACATATGGATTGCCTTTTCTCCAATCAAATGACTTGTTCGGATAGAGCTGTTGTATAATGAGTCTTAACGGTGAACATTGTTCAGTCACCTCAAACTAGCTAGCAGTCCAAATGACTGCACACCCTGCAATCCTACTCCTCCAGAGCAGCTCCCCTCCCCCACTCTGGAACAACCTCTGCCGCAGTCACACATGGACTAAACCATTCAACAAGAGGGGGGTTGTTTTTGAGTTAAGCAATAAAACACAAGATTCATACAAAGACATTAAATGTAAATTAGCACGTGTGGAAAAACGTTGTTTACTCAATGATAGCCAACATTAGAAAGTATTAAACGGTGTATGAAATCAAAGTGTTGTTTCTTTCTTGCAGATTGAGGGAGCACGAGGCCAGCAACACAAAGGGAGAAAAACAAGGAGGAGCCAAACTTGGAATATACCAAGTGACTATCAATTCTACCATTCTTACAATTCAAGAATAATAGTTTACTGGTGATATAAACATGGTAGGCTACGATTAATTGCAATTACAATATCACAACAAGTTGTTTAAAACCAACACAGACTAGCTAGCAGCACCCTTGAGAAGTGAAGTGCACAGTCTGGCTCTCAGCAACACCCATCCCCCTCTAGCAGCGTCATTTTCACGAGATGGAAAGTTAGAGTAAAGCATGGACTAAACCGTGCCAACTACTCTTAATCAACAACCATGTAATGCCACATGTCCAATAAATTGACTTGGTCTGAACCAGTTTAGTGTAATGGGTCTGAACGGTACACCTCGTTTCCTCAACTCAACCTAGCTAGCAGTCCAAACGAGACAACACCCTGATATGCTACTCCTCCACAGAGCAGCTCCCCTCCCCCACCCTGGAACAACCTCTGCCGCAGTCACACATGGTCTAAACCATTCAACCAGAGGGGGATCTTTTTGAGTTGAGCAAAAGCATATAGAAATACATCAAATGTTAATGATTAAGTGTGTGGAAAAACTAGTTTTTTTTAAATGATAGCAGATATCGTGTAATGACTATGAAAATTAAGTGTTTCTTTTGCACATTCAGGGAGAAAGAGGCCAGCCACACAAAGGGAGAACAAGAAAAACAAGGAGGAGCCAAACGTGGACTCTTAACCAAGTGTACTCTTCTATTTTTACAATTAAAAACATAATCGTTTACTGTTGACATAAACATGGTTCACCGAAAAACTGCAAATTCAATATCACTACAAGTTGTTAATAACCAACACAGACTAGCTAGCAGCAGACTGGGGAAGTGCAGTGCACAGTCTGACTCTCAGCAACACCCATCCCCCTCTCTAGCGGCGTCATTGCCATGTGATGGAAAGTTACAGCAAAGCATGGACTAAACCATTATGGCAAAGGTCGAAGGATCTATTACGTAAAATAAAAAGTTTAAGAATTGGTGAGGGTAAGACTCTGGGGTTTTAAGCATATATATGTCCCCTTATTAACACAACAGCAAAATATCAGCACAAGATAGGTGTTTTTCTATGATTTGCTAGGCCAACAAATTGAAGCAATTATGCTTTCCAATAGCGTAGTATACATTTGCACAGACAACGCGTCTGCCATCGTTTTTATTGAGTCGTCCTGACAAAAAAGCAGAGTAACCATAAGAGCTTTTCCACAATATTATTAATAAATATAAAATGTCTGCTAATTAGTAATAACTTATACATCTGTAGCTGTCTCTGGTGTCCATATAATTTTTTTAGATCCAAATGTTGACTTTGAAATTACAATTTCTCCTTAAAAAGGGGCCAAATATGGGATAGACATGGCCAGAAGCAAACATATTTTGCAGCCAGTGAAATAAAAGTCTGTTGACAGTCACTTTGGTGGCATGCGTGTTCCCTTCATGTTCTGACAATTTACTTTGGATAAAAGTGTCTGCTAAATTCCCTAAATGTAAATGTTATGCGTGATTCCGATGAGCGAACTGCTTACGATTGTCAATGTAATTATGGTTCTTAGAAACACCTGTAAAGCGGAGTGATACATGTATAGTTAAAAGTCCCACTGCTGTAATACACTTAATCAACAATCATGGAATGCAAAATGTCCAATAAATCGACTTTGTCTGAACCAGCGGTCGTGTAATGGGTCTGAATGGTACACATAGTCAGTGTTGGGGAGTAACGGAATACATGTACCGGCGTTACGTATTCAGAATACGAATTATAACTAACTGTATTCCGTTACAATTTAAATTGGTGGTAGAATACAGTTACATTGTTGAAATCAATGGATTACATGACGATACTTCTGTTTCACGAGTTTATTCCTGCTTTCAC
>JAOSLM010000115.1:8082115-8094224 GCA_025629765.1 Eleginus gracilis | reverse complement strand
GTCCACCTCTCTTTTCTGTATTTCTTTTGTTGGCTTTTTTTTGTGGTGCTCTTGGGCCCCCGGGGGGGGGGGGGGGGGGGGGGGGGGGGGGGGGGGGGGGTTAACACACAGCTACCACACTCAGTGGAGTTTGATTGTGGAGGAAGGGAGAATCAATGAGATGTTTAGAGCACCCACCAGTTGTCGTTGTTTATCTGATCCCCGAAGCCAGGGGTGTCCACAACGGTCAGCTTCATCTTGACCCCGCCCTCTTCGATGACTGCAGAAAATCAAATCAGATTATTTTCTGTATTTCTGCTTTAAAATGCATGCTACACCAGGAAGATTGTCAGCAGTCCAGATGTGTTCACGATGTGACTACACCCTCTCCACAAACAAACAAACAAACAAACAAACCTGAGTCAGCAATGACTAAACACCATAAAATACCTCTGACTGTCCCGTCAATATCAACAAGAACATTTTGACTAAAGAAGTAGAATGTCTATAATTAGGTTTATGATCCATGGTGATATTCATTAATTGGCTATTTTGGTGAATTGTGTCTTAGAAAATGTCCTACTTGTCTTCTCTCACTTTTATGGGGGTCAATCACTCTTGTTAACCCCCATATATGAATATCAAATATGAAATAATCTGTCTGTTGGCTCCAGTTCAGTCCACTAGCAGCCTTTACAGGGGCCTTGGTGTCCTGCTCACTGGCGTTCTCTGCACGGGGTTTACAGCTCAGATGTTATCGCCAGGTAAGAGCGGAGGAAACAGAACAACCGTTGTCAAAACCACCTGTGTTCACTACGATAATCTAGCTCCACACGAGCTGGGGCTAGGATGTGGTCTAGATTCAATCTCTAGAGGAAATCAAGTCACACGCTCAGCTTATACGTCACCAGTCGCACACAAACATTAAGCAAGTCATATGAAAATGATCTGAAATATTGCTTTTCATTCCCACAAGTGGAGGATCTTTACCTAATATTATTATGCATTATCATTATAACGTGACATGCTGCAACATCCAAAGCAATGCAAACCGGGACACTGCGGTCACCTCATCTCCGAATAGTCCAAGAGATTGTGTAAAGATGGATTGGTCTAAAGCTGAAGCGTCTGGTGCGCGACCCCTACGTGTGAACAGGCTGAGACGGTTTGGAGCGCATCCTGCCTTTCGTGTCAACGGATGAGTTTTATTAATTATTTGAATCTCGATACAATCTAGATCCTAGATACTTCCTCTTGAGTGCACGGGGCGGAGGGCCGTCTGCGTGGGCGCGGGACGGGTCGGGGGTCGGGTTGGGGGAGGGGTCGGGGACAGGTCTACTCACAGTGGGACACGGCCTTGATCTCCACGGTCTTGGGGATCTTCTCGTCGCGGGCCCAGCCGGCGCTCCGCCTGCTCACCTGGGACTTGAAGAGCGTGTTCAGCAGGGTGGACTTCCCCAGTCCGCTGTGACCTAGAGGCAGACGGACAGACGTGTGGATGGTAGGACTTCCACAAAGGTTGCATTCTTCTGATTCCTTCAAAGAGTTTAGGGTCCTCCTTTAGTATGACTACGACTGTATCTGAATAGATGGTCACGAGTGATAATTAATAAATTACATAATTATTGGGTGAACGATTTTGAGATATCATTGGTAGAAAGTATCTACCATAACTATCATCACATGTTTTAAATCACATGTGCTCTTGTAGATGACGGATCACAAGAAAAGGAAAAGATATCCCTCTGTCTGATGTCTACTGAAGTCCTGCTGAAGTATTTGAATCCCGAATGATAATGTGTTGGCTTGAGGGATGTCTTACAGATTTGTTTTGATATTCTTTCTGTTGGATATCATGGGGAGATTCAGACGAAACGTAACATAATCTCACAAACAAATATGAGAAGGTCAGAACATTGGGGCTCAGCACCAGCCTCTGAGGCTAGCCTCTGAGGCCAGGTCCTTCCTCGGCCACTCACCTACGACCATGATGTTGAAGTCAAAGCCTGTCTTCATCGTCTTCTTCCTCATCTGCTCAATGATGGTGTCGATGCCGATGTAGCCCAGAAGGGTCCCGCCGCCGGTGGACCCCTGGGGACCCGCCCCCTGGGGGAGAGCCCCACCACCATGACCCCCAACGCTGTTCCCCACCCCATGGTTGGCCCCGACATGGCTGGGGGTGTGGCTGGGGGCGTGGCTGACCCCGTGGCTGCCGATCATGACCGGGATGGCGCTGGGGGGCGGGGGGCCGGAGCCGCCGGTCCCCGCCCCCAGGCCCTGGGGGGGTAAGGGGTTGGAGGGGGACGGCGCCCCCACATGGGGGGGTTTGGCCGGCACGACCGGCTTTGGCCGTACCTCAGGGGGGACGATGTCGGACATGTCTGCGGAAGGGGACAGGAGAGAATGATGGATGAATGGACGAATCCATGAAACATGTGTTGACACTGTTGGCACAGCAGGCAGAGAAACACATTCTATGACCATTGTATAAAGCAATGACAGAATGGTGTTGTAACGTCTGCAGTTGGTGTGATTAGCCTAGGTAACTACAACCCATAGTTCAATAACAATGACTATACTATAATTATACTAACTATAATTATTATTTTTCATCACTGCATGGCACATTTTAGGACTTGTTTTATTCCCCTTGGAACTGAGCTTCCTTTATCTTAATGAGACCAGAATTACATTAAAAGGTCAAAACGCTCTATTCGTGGATGGTTAATCGTGCCAACATTATATCACTGGGTCCCTGTCAAACGGTTTTTGGAAAAGGTAAAAAGACTTTCTCAAAAATAAAGTGTCTATAGAGAATAGACTACTGATCATTTAATGCCTGACATGCACTCACACATTCACACAGGGATGGCACAATTGTTGGTGGGTAATGTGTGAGAAGGCAGATGGTTATAACATGAGGCATGTGGAGCCATAATGTGATCAACCTTCATTCCCTAGGGTACATTTACAGAACATCACATAGTTCAATGAACCAGACGGGATCATTAAGGTGCTCCCTCGATGTGTATTTTGACTCAGAGCAGAGGCACACTCTAACATATCGGCGACATAGTAACGTTTGTAGAAATACTATATCAAAGGTATCACTCAAAAAATCGCGATTTTATATTTCCAAGCTCAGTAACTCGTTCTCCTCTGTTCAACGCTCGCGGTCCGGTGGCGACACGATGATGCCCTGCTTTTCTGTCAACCCCCTCAGTAGGACGGTCGCCAGAGCAGCTATCGTCACTAAAGATAGTAGCCTCCATTGAAGAGCAAGGTGGCTATGTAACAGGAGAACACAACTCTCTCTTCGTTCTTCAGTTCCACCTGGGACATCAATCGCAACATTGATCCCATTGTCTATCTCCATCCATGCATGCCTGGTGGCGACATTTAGCTGGTAGCAGCGGCTCCAAGCTAGCCTATATTAGCCCGCTAGCGAGTTGCGCATCCTCATCGGCTCACGCCAGTCGCAGATAATGAAGAGCAAAAGGACTTACCAATGATCTATGGCGAAAAACGCGGCGCGGCACTGATAGACAGGGATGCAGGAGGAACGTAGACGACTGACGCCCAACACAGAGATACAATAATAATCGAGACAATGGTCATGTGATAGGTACGGGCACCTCTCCCCTTCTCCCTTCTGCCAGAGACCCCCCTTTATTCGTTACCAAGGCAACAAGAGGAGAGGGAGTCAAAGATGCAGCGCGCATGCCCAGATTAATGCCCAGTGTTAAAGGCGTTTCATTCTACACATCGTCGTCATAACGCTCGTCTACTTTTGGGAACAGTTTGTTTCCTGCGTTATGACCAGCACTCACTTTAATAGAGAACCTTGGCTAATAAAAACGTATTTCTAATTAATTGTATTTATGTTGCATTTTTCAAGACATCAAAAGCGCTTAACATAGTGAGTGTATTTATTTGTGTGTGTGATGGATATTACTTATTTTCTACTACCAGTGGATGAAACAACAAAAAAAACAACAACACCACAATTGGTTTCTGTCAATAAAAATTACCAAAAAGTACACACATATTTTATCTCTACTCACATGCTATCGCACTGTTGTTGCTCTACTACACATCTGGGGGTTCATTTTCGGCCTGCCCTCTGTGTTTTTGTGCATGTGACGCACAGCTTTCACTTGTGTGTTGCTGGATTAGTCTCTACCACAGTGTACCACTAGTTCACCTCCCTCTGGTCTGTGTGCTGCTGATAAGGTTCCCCCTCCCCGCTCTGCCACCACACTCATCTGTTTCCCTTCCTGTATTTCCTGTATGTATCTCTCCCTTGCAGAACCTTTGGGGGAAATACATTGAAGGAACCACTAAACAAGGGAATGTTTGCTGCTGGACTACCAGAGCAACTGGCTGACATTCTGTGTACTCACCCATTGACACATAGACTGTACCCGGGCTATACATGGTGACGTAATACGGCTCCTCTGGCTCCTCTGTGATAGATGCTCTGCTTGGCTGGGCGGCGGCCTGTGTGTGTGCCACGGGGCCCTCCGCTGCCGTGTGTGTGCCGGGCCCCTGGGGTCGTGATGGCATTCTGCAGAGCTCGTTTGAGCCGGTGCCAGCTCGGGTTCTATTGAAGGGGTCACCCTCTGTGGACGATAGCCAGCTTACAACGCACTTTTCTGAGGAATACACTGGAAGCTGTGTCGGTGCGCCGTGATCATGTGGTCGTACACATTTGAATTGATGGGGTTCCAGGTAACTAGGAGTTGCTCTTTGGTTGTTTACACAGTGCGCCAGTGACTTTGTGAGATCCAACTTATTCAATTGATATTGTAGCTGTGGGTCGATAGGGTGTGTTGAGTTGCATTGAGGAGCCACAGGTTTTGATCTTGTTAAAGGCCGACTTTGGGAGGCCTCTTGGGTTTGGTTTAGCACCAGGTACGGTTGTTCCTTGGATCCACTTAATTCACTTTGTTTAGAGTCCCATCCTCGAGGGTCCTGTTCCAGAGGTGTTTCCCCTCGCTTTGTAATCCGGGCATCTGTTGGTTCATTTCGTATAACAGACCAAAGCCCATGTCTCCTTAAGGCTGACACATCTCCAGACATACTTCCAGTGAATTCTGTGAATTCAGATTTGGAAGCCATACATTTCACAGGACATTCTTCCACCTGTGACTTCTTAGTTGAGTCGGTTGTGAAATTATTCCACGTTTCAGGAACACTTTTGGTCAATGTTGTGTTCTCTAGATAGTTTTCATACTTCTTTGTGAGTCTGAGGTTTGATGAACTGTGGGGTCCAATATTCAGCGGATCACATTCTTTCCCAACATCCTCCCCAGAGTCTGATTGAGTGTATTTATTTTCTCCCGTTTGAAGGTCTGTTTTACCAACATTTTGCTTCGTAATTTCTGGTTTCTCAAGAAAAGATAATCCATTATCCTTTTCTTTGGTGAAACCTATTTTGCATTGCAATGGCCAAAAGTTATTTGGTGTCATATCACAGACAGTGTGATGTACAGCCTTCCTGGATGCGCCCCTACCACCCTCCGATCGAGTGAAGTTCACTAGCATGTCTTGGTCCAGAATGTCTGGTGTTGTTCCCACTGGGGACCATCGTTTGGTAGGCACTGGCAGGTCTCTGGTGTTAGAGTTCACAATGGATTGAACTCCCCTTTTCTCCGCTACAATCTGGATCGTCTTGCGTTTTACTCCATGGCTCCCCAGCAGCATCATTTTACACAGCAGGGTTGGAGAGAGATTAGGTTGGATTATAGGGACGGTCAGAGTTGGAGATTTGCTTGGTTTTGGTTCCGTCACAGAGGGTGAAGGAGAAGAATGGCTCTGTGGGTCTGGGGCGGTAAGCCAGCTGTTTGGCTTCAGCCTCACAGTGGGGGCAGTAGAAGGAGGATTTGGTTTCGAGGCAGGAGAAGGAATACAGATGCTGGGCTTTTGAGAAACTGCTGGAGAGGTGTGTGATTTGGACCTTGTCCTGGGAAGAGTCGAAGCTCTATTCTCAATGTTCTTACGTTCGTCCAAATATGTCTTCTGAGAATTCTTCATTGAAACAGAGATGGATTCTTTAGTGGAACGAATCAACTCAAAACATCTGGAACTTTTTGAGGGAAAAGAGAAAAAAACAAGTTGTTCATCAATACGTGAAAAATAAGTTATGTTTAAAATGTGGCTGAATATGGAGAGAGTGGACTATACCTGTCATGGGTTGTAGAAAACGGTCTTAAATGGTGTCTTTCTGACACAAGTCGAGCATCCTGAAAAGAGGGGAGTTGGATGGCTTGCTTTTTGATGAGCGGAGAGGAGAGAGGAAAGGGAAGGGTTGAGTGTTTATTAGGGGGTTCAGGGGCTGCAGGCGTTAGAGAGGGCTGTGGTGTGAGATGGTTAACGTCACTCATTTTGATTTTTTATGTAGCGAGGAGAGGGGGAAGACCTTTCAATTTAGCAATCTGTTTATTGAATTAAGAAAAAATGAAGAAAGAGATTAAAAGCAAGAAAAACAACGCTGTGCACAATCATCATTCAAGCCACATTTCAACATGTTTATACATGCAGTAGTTCACACCAAAAACAGAATAGGGCTTACCTAACAATTTAGGTTTAAAGTAAAAAAACAAAACAATGTAACTAAATGTCGTTGATGAAAAGGTTGGGGAAGAACTCTGACCTGGGATGTTGTGCTGCAGCTGTCTCGCTCTACGTTGGACTGGCAGGGCCTGTCAGGAAGACAAGGAGACCACCACAAGCAGTGGGAGTTCCTGGCCATGGAGTGGCATTCCTCCCATTCCTCCTGCTCTGAAGCCGCTCTGTCAGAATCGTGTCTATCCACCACCCCCGTCAATCAGTTGTCCCTGTCCATCTTGTTTGTGTGTTGTTGTTTTCTTCTTCTCAGATAAAGTGTTTCATTCAGACGTGGAAAGAAAAGCAGCAGATGAATAAGCGGAACTGAGAGCTAGATGGTTGTGTTTGCACTTTATTTTTAAATGAACGTAGCGTCTGGGTGTAATGGGCGGCAGGAGGGAAATGTAACATGGTCCATGTGTTTTTGTCTGAAATTGTATTGGTCCAGGTTTGAAAATTGAAATGAAGAATTTTACATTATTTTTTATTTTAATTTTGGCACGCACAAATAATGATTTGTATGGAAACTATTATTGATAATTTATGTTTCGTATTAAAACACTATTATTGATAAATGATCATGTTTTGTATTGAAACCCTATTAATGATAAATGAAACTCTTATTGCAACAGTGACAATACACACTGAGGCTTCCTCTTATCAGAAAGTATCAGAAATCCACAAAGTCCTTTCCCTGTCTCATCGCCAGCATGAGATGGTTTTATTAAGGGATTGTCAAATTACAAAATGAATGCAAAATTTGGCACAAATATAACAATTTACATAACGTATAATTTGTATCACAAATCCTCCTCCCTTGGCCTTTGGTTAATTTACCTTTTCTTAAAGGCTATTGGCCCCTTTTTCATTATCTCAACGGTCAAAGTCTATAAACTCGAGGTGAAAGAAAGGGTGTAATATGGCCTGATGCGTTCTTTGATTCTGTCCCTCTCATTAAAGTGCTGGCTCCCATTCTGCTTTCCTCCACACCTCCTCCTCTCCCCGGTCATATCAAGGCATTTGTATCCTCGTCTGTGCAGTTCACACTGGCCACCAGTGGATGGTGCCGGACCGTCTTGTTGCTCCACTTGTGGGCATCTTGCAGTCCAGGCTCTAGGCAGTAGAGGCAGGCGCCGAAGCCCGCCAGCACCAGCACTGACACCAGCAGGTAGACAGGGACGAACCAGTCCAAGAACAACCAAGACATACTGGCTGTGAAGGAGAATGGTGAACGAGGGAAGATGAAAGGATATGATGGAGCAGACAAAGTAGGGGGTCAGTCAATGCTACGTCAAGTCTATCTTTAGGCTACGTTGCATCCATCATGTTTATGGAATTAAACATTTCACTTACATTAGAATACCCCCATTAGCTGCCCAATGAATATGGATGAGTTAATGTGCATTCAGAGTATCCGTCATTAGGTGGACTGTTGTTGTTGTGTAAACATTCGGTTAGTTGTGCTAATAATAGCCCATCAGCACAGCACAACATCATTGCCTGTAGCCTACGAATCTGTCTCTAAAGCTGCCAAGTGAGCAGAGCTGCATACCTGTAGGTGCAGAGGGATGAGTCGTGAGGCGATGCAAATTTGGGTAGTTTGATTTGTTTTAAAAAAACGATGAAGGGACGGTTTTGGGGTTAAATCAAGGGGATCCTGCGACGGGCTCTGCAGGAAACCGACAGGATCACAGGTGAATCGTGGGGCTCCGGGAGGCGAGAGGAGCAGAAGCTGCATGCAGGATTCTCGTCCCCGCTCTTGGCAATGACGTTAGAAGGAGGGGTTGGAGTTGCTATGACAACGGTCCTGCTGTTACAGGAGAGGACTGGGCAGTGGGAGGGGAACTTATGTAACTATGAAATATGCTCTTTTTTTAAGGAGTACGAGGAGGAGATGGTGAGTGCGGGGAGTCGGCGGTGCGGAAAGCAGACCTCCCGGTGGATTCAGGGCCGTCTTAAGGAGTCCAGTTTTGATTATCTCACAGCTTCTAGGACCATGGCTGAATAGGCTGTGACTATTTTTTTGATACGTGCCCCAAGAATCGTATAAGGTCAACATACTAACAGCGAATTCGAAGTAAGAGGAAGTAAAATTTTATTTGAAACAATGCTCGAACAGCCCTTGACTTGGATAACCAAGACAAACCGAGAGTTCCATACTGATGTCACAGGTTCAATTTCGCATCATTTTGTCAAACATCACCGGCACCGTTAGCCTGGCTCCGCCCGCCTAAGTCTGGTGGGACCAGGCTAAGGCACCGTTAGCCTCAGGCCTTAAACTATATTATAGCAGGACCTCTAGGGGGAGACTGCACAGTGCCCAAGTGTTGTGCATCCCCTCGGGATTCTCCGTGAAGGGATAGGAAGACTCTATGGAAGTGCGTAAATAAGGGGTGTTCTTCTCAACACGGAGTCCTTAAAACATGTCAATCTTAATGGAGCTTGTTATTGATTAAATAAAGATTTTACGTTCATAATATCGACCATAAACCTAAATAATTTCCATTCACCCAATAATTTCAATTAAGTTTTGTGCTCTGTTCTTATTTTAATTGCATCCTCCCTTCTGACTTTACGGACAGGTTCACTTGAATATTTTAGGCCTTTCTTAGCCTTCCTATCATAAAAAGGGACTTTATTGACTGATTGACTTTATTCATTTATTTTGGCCAAACGTTCAATATTTTGCGAAGGGACGCATTTCAAGACAGGGGTTCATACCACCAGAGCCCGTCTACGGTTTCAAATGAGACATTCTCTGACACCACGGCATTAGTGTGTTGTTTCCTGTTTTGTTACGGAGATACGCTGTATATGGCTTATACATCGCAACTTCATGTCAGGGGATAGTCCCGCAACTTTGCGTGTGGTACACCAGTTCTTACGATTATGAAAGAATGAATGATATATATTTTATAATAATGCATCTGCTTGAATGAAAGTAATAGTTAAATAATAGGCTAAACTTATCTGCTAGCGTGTTAGCTACAAATAACGGTCTGTCGGTCCCTTAATTCCCAAGCTTACCGGTTTGAGTTCAGCACAGCAACTTGGTTGGTTCAGCATTTTCACTGACTTCAACAGCTTCAGTATCATTACAGTCTGGGTCGGTTAAGGTTCTCTCTTCTTCAACAACTTGAGGGGGCGGGGCGCTGTTACTATCTTCTAACTATCTAACTAACACTTCTAACACTTACTACTAGCACAGGAATAGACAACAATGGAGTTCATTTCTGACATTTATCTGCATCTGCTTTGAGAGACTCAATCTTTTGTCTCTTCATTTCTGGGCAGCACCTTTACATTTTTGACCTTGGCTTTCCATTTAGTTTTGACTTTAATATTTGGAAAAGTGAGAATGGCCCGCGAAAACGAACAGCCACTCGCTGGTGAGTGTGTAGTAGCAAGCATTCATCAGTTTGGGCCGGTGGGGTGGGCCCAGGGACGGGGGCTAGAGGGCTAGATCAATATGGCTTAATAATTGTCCCTTATTATACTTAAAATAACAGATCAGTCGGCCCACCCAGAATTGTCCCTCGATGTTCAGTCCAGCCCTGGGCTATATAGAGCTGGGGAAGACAGAACCCCGGGAATATAGGACCCTGGGAACATAGGAACCCCAGAGAGAAAATATGTAGAACGATGGGTACATAGGACCCTGTATAGGACCCTTGTCTTGTTCCTATTATGGGTCCTTTAAATCTGGGGAACATTGGACCTTGGGAACAATGGACCATTTGTCTTGTTGACACTATGCACCCTAGAAGTCAGGGGAACATAAGAAGCCATGTTTTGATGGTCTGACTGCACTGCCCATCACCTGCTCCACGGTTTTGATTTTCCATGTCAATCTTTAAGTAATATATTTTCTCTGCCATTTTACTTTCTTCACTTTCAAACCTGTGTTATTTACGAGCAATCGTCATTGAGTCATTTGCCATTTGATAGAAATGCCACAGCTATTATTAGCGTTATTACTGAGTGAAATTTCTATATGTGCCTGCCGCTGTATGAGAGAATATATTTCAGACTGCTCCTGACTCATTTCTCTGTGTCCTTGTCCTTTGTTTGTTCTCGCCAGTATAGCCTGTCTAAATGTTGTGTAACATGTATGGGACATGTTCATGCCGTAAACAGAGGCTGTTTGTTCATAGCTGTGTACTTCCAACACAACAGCCTACTTTGCTAGTTCCTATTTGCAGGTCATGGCAGTTAGACAATTGTCAATAAGCTGTTCAAATAAAAACATTGATTAAATGGTTAAATAAGAACATTGAGGATCACCTCATACACAAATACAGATGCAGATTCCAATTCACGTATGAAGATTTTTTTCTAATAATTTTTTCTCATAATGCCATCTCACACTATGACACTATCAGATTAATCAAAAACCAATTACGAACTGGGAAACATTGCCTTCGATATTTAGCGCAAACAGCGAGTCCAGGAAGCACTAGGACTTGCTGTAGTAGCTGCAGTTTTCTTTTGTCAATGTGTTACTCATTTCTGTTCTGAGGCCGCCATTGAAAATTAGACCTTTGTCTCAATTGGTTCCCAATGAATGGCTCCTGGTGATGTTCACTTACAGTGAACACGGGGTTCTATGGCTGGAGGTCCCTCATCCAGAGCCAAAGGGATCCAACATTTCGAAAGAGGACTCAGCACCAATGATCAATAGTACCATTGGAAGGCTTGGGTCTCTGGAGGGTTTAAAGATTAAGTCTGTTTATTTTTGCCGCCAAATAAAATTAGAGATTGCAAACATGCCCGCTGCCAGCTATTAGATCACAGCCTCTGTCATTTTTCTAGAGATAAAAACAAAATACAAAAGCAGCAGTTGGCTACAGCCGTAATGACAGAATTAAATTCCTTCAAAAACCTTTGGGTAGTGCCAGAGGGAGCATTGAGCTGTACAAGTTGATTTGTGGGAGAACATTAATTTTAAAAGTATTTGATTTGAGCGGGACCAAATTAGTGGATGTTGGGTGGACATTTTTGACCTTGGCTTTCCATTTAGTTTTGACTTTAATATTTGGAAAAGTGAGAATGGCCCACCCCACCGGAGAATGGAATCCTATGGGAGAGGTGATACACCTTAGTTCATCAGATTCTACTTCCGCAAGCACTTTCTAGTAATTCATTGACACAGTGCTTGTAACTAAGGGATGGATAGACCCACAAATAAGGTTCTGAACCCATGGGATTTTAAAGAGGATAGCCCAAAGTCTGGTGGGGTCATTCAAGAGCAATAGGGCAGATGTTTCCTAGTTAATTTCATATTCAGAGATCTGGCTGGAGTGGTTAAAAGATATGCAGGATGTGGGGAAGAGACTGAGGCACACACTGAATAAAGAGCAGAATGTCATCTGCATAGAGAGATATGTGATTTCTTGTGTTGTGAACAATTAGTTAATTGCCTGACAGCCAGGGCCAAAAATATTTCCAATTAGGGCGTGGCATCGAAATGGGCGTGGCCTGTGACTAAAATCACCACAGTTCATAGACGGAATGTTTGATT
>JAOSLM010000115.1:7640710-7653795 GCA_025629765.1 Eleginus gracilis | reverse complement strand
CGTACAGAGTCATTTGAACTAGGCCCATTGATCAAGCCTCTTGTGCTGAAGAAAATGACAGCAGCTTCCCCAGACCAACGTGCAATCTACAATTGAGCTTGGTCTGGCAATAGCCAGGCTAGGATCCCGCAGCCCTGTTCATAGTTCACATTTAAGTGGGGATTTATTATTTATTTTGTTTATTTCTGTAATGGCCTGAGTTGATTTGAAACCTTCACTTTGTTCCAGTTACCATTCCCTATATTTGAGCTTGTCTGCTGTCATATTTATGATTTTTAAATGTTGGTAATTTTTTTAAAGTTTGATTTGTGAGACTGGCTACTTAGTTAAGTCTTACAACGATACTTAGTGATGGTGGTGGGTATTTTATGAGATAAATGAATTAGCACCTATACATGCAGTCCTATGCATATTTTCTGAGAGAGCAGATGTGAATTTTACTAAAGACATTACAGTGGACATGTTTAATTTTCTTTGTTCATTATTTGCACATTTCTTTCTGTTCGGGGACCATCTCAGAAGTCTGTGTGTATGTTCTGTGATAAACATTCAAATTGAACTCCATTGAATTACAAATGGTCCATGATTATGAATTTGAAAAGACCATATGGCCACCCATAGGGAACGTATGATTGATCCTTGTTTTCTTCCTCTAAGTGATGTGATTGGTCACTGTACATGCTCTTAGTAGGTGGGTGAATGTGATTGGTCGCTGTACCTCCTCTTCGTGGGCGTCTATCTGTTCCTGGAGGAGGCATCTCTGCTCCTCCAGCTGGTGCAGGTTCTGCTCCTCCACCACACACCTCCTCCTCTTCTCCCCACACAGCACTTCCTCCACCTCCATCTCCCTGAGGAGCCCCTGCTCTCGCTGGGGAGCATGGACACAGACACTGGGAGTTTAGAGTTGATCCTTTGTATTTTTATAGTTTGTTTTAGTTTGGTGGTATATATCAAAACTAAGATGGAGATTAACATTAACAACTTGAAAGAGGGCAGAGTAGCCATTAGCTTCTAAGTTATTTTCTTTATTTAATTCCTACAAATGGATTATTTTTTGTGGTACTTTGTGCATAGTGGGAGTAAGCAACGTAATATATGTCCTAGAGTCAAGAGTCAGGGCATCCGTTTCTGAATGTATACACAGAGGTGATGGCTGTTGATTACATCTGATAAGTAATACCTGCTGTAGTTTACCAACTTCCTCCTGCAGTCTTTCCACTTCCTGTCTGTGCTGCAGAGCGGTGTTGTTCAGGACCTCCAGGCGGGCCAGAGCTCTTTCCACTCTGAATAGAGAAGCACAGTCCTATTTAGTTTAGGAAGAGCATGTAAGAACAGTATGTAACCTGCCTGGTGGGAAAAGATGAGACTGAGCTCATGAACTAACTGTAGCACATTCACATTGACGTAGAAACCGAAACTTTGATGAATCTGCACCTGCATTAATAAATAAATACATGAACAATCCATACTTGGGGGAAACAAATCTATGTTCCATTAACCCTCATTAAATATGTAGAGCCAACGGCAAGAATCATTGTTAGGGCTCGCCCAGGGATGAGTTTATAATAAAAAAAGTACTATCTTGACAAAAAGGTCAGGTTTAAATTGATGTCCCTCACTCACCTTTCGGCTCGCCTGAGTCCTTGGTTGCGGAGCAGGTTCCCGAGGAAGAAGAAGTGTGCGATGAACTCCAAGTAGGTTCCCGGGCTGAAGGGATGGGTTCCTAGGGAGATGGCTGTGTAGCGACACGCAGCCAGGTGGATCGATGCCATGGCCGACGACAGACTGGCTGCTAGAGCTGCTTCATGAGGACACAGGGGACACACTTATATGCACAGAAACACTTCCACCAATCAACTTCAGATTAATAATATAAATTATCCAATAAAAATCTAAATGGCAGCACTGGCCAGTTAAATAGGTAAGAGTAAGGGGCCACTAATGGTTAAATGTCTGCCCAGTGCCGAATATACATGCAGCACTTTGAATGCCAAGTACCAATGCACTAAGGTGCTATATTATGCTTTGTATTTTACACAGCGCAAAACTAAGCTCAATAACAACACAACCTGGATGGAGACGAAAATACACCAGGCATGAACGTACTCTCTGCATCCAGGCGGGAGAGAAGAGACGTGTTGGTGAGATGGTGGGCAGCGGTCTCCACCAGGGCCTGTCTGGTCCAGGGCTGATAGAGCTCCACACAGCAGCCTAGGCTGAGGGCCCGGCCCAGCCCGGCCTGGGGGTACAGAGAGGTCACACACTCAAACCTATTGTATGTAGTTCAGGGTTCTCCCCCAAAAATGGACATTAAAGTGGACATTAAAATATTTTTTGATCTATTTATTTTGCTTTTCATTTTTTTATTGGTTAAATTGGAGATATCATGTTTTTATTTTGAAAGACACTTCAAACAGCAAAAGTAGCACAGTAAAAAAATATCTCTTTAAACTGCACAGCTATGTATGCTGGCATACGTAACTGTGCTGCGGTTTTATGTGATATTCTTTTACTGCTGGCATACAAGTCCCCCCCCCCCCCCTCCTCCTCCCGACTGTTTGCATGAGTGGGTAGAAGGGTGTTCACGACCATGTAAAAAGGTCCCTGGGAGAATCTTGAGGCCTATTGGACAACTGCTCAGGCTTAAATATAGAGACCTAAATAATATATTGTGTGCCTGTAAAAGGAAAATATAATCACATTGGTGGCGTTATCTGCAGGTGGGTCAGGTCTGTCTGGGCAGAGTGGCATCAACAGGAAAACGTGCAAGCTCCTCTGAAAGTGCCTGAAAAACCTGGAATAAAACCCAATGAATAGCAATGTTTTATTAGCTCATCCCCCCGAAACGTCTTAAATTCAACTCAATCATCATAAACTATAATTCGTGAATCTATGAAAACATTCTTAGGTCATTCAGAAAAGTGACTGAAAAACAGTTTGCTATTTCCCTTCCAGGTGCTTCATTTTTTTAATATGTAAAAGGCATTGCATGAAAGTTAGAGTTGAATCTGTCTCTTACTCCTGGATAATCTGTCCACGTATGTGTCTTCTAAGTGGCTCCTTGGTAGCAGAGAATCTGGGGACAAGGTTGGCCCACTCCCGGCCAGAGTACAGCCCTTCCCCTGTGCCGTGGCTCATCAGCCCCAGCACCCGGTCTCTCAGGGTCTGACTGACGTCTTGGTGGACCAGCATCACCACATCCCTGCCTCCTCCTCCTCCTCCTCCTACGTGCCTCCCTGCCTGCTTCAGGATCTGATCCAGCGTCTCCTCGTTACCGCGGTGAACCTCTATCATCGGACAGCCGACGATGCGGGCGGCCAGGCGCATGTTGGTCCTGCGCCCCGTGGCCCTGGCCGTGGCCAGCAGGACCCCATGGCCCCCAGGGACCAGCAGGGCCCTGAGGATGTGCAGCAGCTGCAGCGCCCTCTGCCGGTGGATGAAGTGACTGGAGGCGATGCCACCTCTGCTCGCTCCGTCGCGGCCCAGCGTTGCCTCTCTGAGCGTTGCAGATAACCGTAGCGTCAGTTTGTCTAGCGGTTGCTGCTGGTAGGAGAGTTGGAGGCTGGGGTCGTCTCCTTGGGCCGTGGAGCGAGTCGTTATGGAGAGACCGGGGCCGTAGGTTATCTGATCCATAGAGTCCACCAGGTGCTGGATGTATTGTGCCGGAAGAAGAGGTGGGACTGCGCTCGAGTCATTGCTTTCAGGTTGAGCGGATAGTTCTGTTGCGATATGAACCCTGTTACGTTCTGATTTACATAGTGGTTTTGGCTCTTTTGGTGGAGAAGGCGTTAAGAGTCTACCTTCTTCTATGTTCAAATCTTTTGAAAGGGATTTTTCAGCTTCTTCTGCCTCTTCATTTAGATTTAGTTTTGTTCCTTCATAACACAAGTTGTCCTTCAAAAAACTATTTTGCGTATTGTTATTGGAAACGATGCTGACCTCTTGGTTTGCTGAGTCAGAGCCACTTGGAGTGTCTAAACTTTGTGGGGTTTGCAAAGAAACCACAGCCTCCAACTGTGCAGGCAAGGCTTCGCTCTTTTCTTCACCAGTGCCTTGAATATCCACACTCTGATTGGCTGTCTCAAAGGTTCCTGTTGTTCCAGGGCTGAGTGGTATCGCACCAACAGTAGATGTTTCCTCTGACTCACGAGCATGGATATCTCCGATGTCTCCACAGGTGAAAAAGGTCTCAGATGCCCTGTTGATCAGCGACAGCAGCAGCTGTCTCTCCTCCTCAAAACCCAGCCGGTCCCCGAAGGTACGCAGACACTCGTGCCCCCAGAGATGGGTTATGGAGACAACAAGCTTGTGTGTCTGACTCTGCGATTGGCGGCAAAGAGTCATTCCCCGGAAGATCTTTTGCAGGTCTTGATGGGAGAACATGAAATGAGGCCTTTGCTCTGTGAGGGGGAAGTGTTCACACACGGTACGGTACAGTTCTTTGGTAGCGGAGATGATGCAGCGTGCCATATCAACAAAGCTGGGCACATGGGGCACATCTTTGAGCCAGAGCCTCAGCGTAGGAACGTGGATTGAAAACAGGACCTCGACCGAGAGCGCGGGGAGGACGAAATTGGAGAACAGGCGCCAGAGACGGGCACTGAGTCCGTGACCCCCCCTGGAAGAGGAGAGGCAGGTGGTCAGGTAGTTGACGGATCCCGACGCAAACAATTGAATATGAGTGCCGTCGGGTGTCAGGGCTCCTCCTGTGGACATACTCAGTCGCAACGTCTCCAAAGCCATGGAGGCTTTTCCAAAGGCACCTAAAGAACAGACAAATAACATAATTGAATGGTTTCTTTTGTAACAAATAAAGATTGGAGAATAACCCTAACCCTAAATAATTAATCTAAACAGGACTGACATTTTGTCGGATATGATTGGCACATCATCCTTTGAATTTGATTATATTTCTATGTCTCACTTACCATTTGGGGCAAAATGCAGGTCGTCCACAAACAGAACCATTCCAGACGGCTTGGTCCTTACCGGCCCCCCTGTACGTTTGGACGTCCCCTGGGAGCCCATGTTATGCAGAGCGTGTCGGACATCCCGGTGGCTCAGGAGCGAACTGGACGACAGGCTGATATGGGCTCTGTTTGCACTCAAAAGAGCTCTGCACAGAGAGGTTCTCCCGGATGCAGCCTCCCCCACCAACAGCACCGGCTGGCGGGCCTCCAGCATGCAGTGGAGCAGATATGCATGTTTCTGGTGCTGAGCATATAAACATACAAATCAGAGTACATGAACTATAAGACTGAATGATTTGGGACTAAAAGAAAATGACATACGTTTTAGAAATAAAAGGTTGTGAAAGGTTGCGTTTAACAGATGAGTTAACTTATTAAACGTAAATATTTGCAACAAACCTCGGGAATAGTTGGAAAAGGCAACTGAGCGATGAGGCATCGTGGGCCGTCAATACTGTTGACGATCTCACCGACAGTCCTCTCAGTTGGGCTGAAAAAGTGCTCAAAGATGATCTCTTCACCTGGAACCTCAATGCTATACCTGCTGTTGATGAGCACCTGGCGAGCCAGCTGGTCAAACCGTGGCCAGTGGCTAGTATGGACACAAAGCATATTCACAAAGTCTGAATCACAGACATTCATTCCATCATTTATCCCTTTTAGGTTATAGATTCCTTACAGAGGATGCAGATGTGCACCAAATCCCCAGATGTAGGCCACTAGAAAAATGTTTCTGGCTTGAAGATCCAGATGCCTGCGGTTGTTGAAATCATCTGTGCCTTGTGAGTAAGCTCCTTGAAGTATGCCTGTAAGGGATGTATCCCCTTGTTAGAGAATTTGAGTATTATCATTAATAATATCATAGTTTTGAATGAAAACTTTACCATACCATAACTGCCCTGAGGCTTTGCTGAATCTTTGTAATGAGTCCCAACTCCCGATACCTCAAGCAGGGCCCGTAGAATCCTGATGAATGACATGACTTCTCTGAGTCCATTCACAGGGTTAGAAGAGTTTGTATCTCCTTCACTATACATTGCAGAGGTCAGATTGCGTTGCTCAAGTGATTGGAGCGTCTTGCTGAAAAGGTCTTCTGCCAGACGATTCCACATGGCTATGGTCCCTTGATCCAGTGAGCCCTCTCGTATAAGAGCATCCAGTTCAGCCTTCCACACTGACTTCCACAAATCAGTTCCTGTGAAATACATGACACTGCACCGTGTCACCGCAGATGGGGAAGCATCGCTTAGATCCATTACCTCTGCCAGGAGCTTCAACGCTGAATGGCCTGGCGAAAGCCTTTCACCCGAAGGCAGGCACAGTGCACGATCCTCAGGGCTGGAAATGCTGCTGAAGTAATCCAACCAGCCAGGCTGCCCTAGGGGCTCCCCATCCATCACCACCCACTTCACCACCTGGCTCATATCATTGACCCTCTTGTGCTGGGGGTACATACTGCTGTGTTTCCCTGCTTCTCTGAGCACTTTGGTGAAAGCTCCATCAAGCCATCCTCTCTCTTCACAGAGGCAACCAAAGATCTCTTGGTGAGACATGGCATTGGGAAACAAGACCACGGTTTCCACAGTGCTCCACATCGAAGCAGAGTTTCTGTAAGCTGTTTGGCCTTCTTCATTGGGAAGATCTCCTGCCCTGGTAGCCAGTCTGCGAAGTGACCCTGCAAGAACCTGGTAACAGGTTGTCTTACCACAGCCCGCAGGCCCGAGGAGCAGTGCTGCTTTTGAGGATTTTAAGGCTTCGTGGAGGGCGAGAACATTATGAATCATTTGTGGATCGGGGAAAAAGCCAATCCTAGTTATCTCTTCAGTTATTGCACTTTTAAGTAGATTCTGCTCTTTCTCCTCAATATGTTGCAGGGGGAAAATAAATGAGCGTGCCGTTGGAAAAGTTTCTTCACAAATTCTACGGAGCTCAGAGGCCTTCCCACACTCTTCGAGAGCTGGTAATAAAACAGTGTAGATTGCATTGACAGCAGCTTTCTCCTCTATCACCCCCCGTACAATGGTTCTGACTTGACTGATGCCCTTAGAGCTAATATTTTGTGGATTTGACTGAGACACTTCACCGGTTGTATTGTGACAGACAATCTGAAGCTTGCAATTCGTAGCTAATGATGTCCCCTCAAATGAAACGTGTTCTTTACAGAAACTCTGTTTAGCGGATACTGCAATGAGATTTTGCAAGACCAAAAGCCAGCTGCTCTGGACATATTTGGGCAGACAACCTGAATCTTTGGCAAGGTCAAATAGGGTCGTCAGGCGTCGACTCAAACTAACGGCTTCTGAGAAACCACTGGAGAGCAGCAGCACCTCTGTGATGGTTCTATAATCTGGGTGAGTCAAGGCCACTGACCGAATGGCTTCCCGCAGATCTTCTGTAATATCACATGCGTAGTCTTTGGATGAAATGACAACGCATCCATAATTTAGCCTGGCCAAAATGCTCTGTCCAGCAAACGACATGGGGCGATTTGGCTCAACGTTTGGTATCTGTGTTAGGTTTTTCTGGTATCCGGAGAAGAATTGGTGAATGTCCGCTAGGTGCTGTCCCAGTAACGCTTGTACCCCAGGTCCCAGCAGGTTCACGGAGCACAGCACAAGGTACGCTCCACTCTGGAGGGCCCCACTGAGCGCCTGCTGGATGCCACAAGGCCTGGTGCCTGAACTACACTGCCAGATGACCACCTGACGCCCCAGCGCCCGTCCTAGTTGCGTCACAGTGGTTCTCTTTCCACATGTGGAATGCCCGCTTACCAACCCGCACCTGTAGCTAGTGAGAGCGAGGAGAATACCCAAGACGGCTCTGTCGGTAGAAGGAGTGTGAACCATCGTCCAGTGCTCTGGGCCAAAGTACTCGTAACCATACATTAGCGTGGAGCCCAACACGTCCACATAACAGATTGGAACATTACTGCTGATTGGGTGACCGTTTGAGTTGTTTGGACTGTGGTTGGCTGAGTTAATATGATACTTCATCATGCTTTGCCACTCAAAAGATGCCTCCAGCTCACACTTAACATTCATAAATCTGGAAAGCCTCTGGGCATGATTCATGCTAAACTGCACCAAATCCTGCAGTAACAACATTACGCGGTGAGAAAGTGGAGATCTATCAGAGATACCCACAGCTCCTTCCCTTATGGCACTACACAGGTGTTGGAGTCTGGAAGAATTGCGTTGTTGCATTGACCTCAACCTATCTGGAGCTGAGATCTGAGAGGCGTTTAGAACTTCAACGCACCACGCAGATTCTTCAGCCACGAGCAGACACTGAAGTGGGTAGTGGCACAGCAAGTCCAGCATAAGACAAACATCTCTTTCCTCATCTTGGTCAAGCTTTGATTCTGGTTTTGCTGTTTGCACCTGGTATCGTGCAGCAGCACATTGTTCAGTCAACTTCATCAAGGTGTGTTGCAATTGTTGCTCCAGTGCGCAAAGCCAAACCACTGGATCCATGTGAGGCTCCACAGGATGGAGGAATCTAACGTGTTCTACAAGGCTGCCAAATACCCCCAGCACCTTCATCTGCAGTGAGGAGACATCGGTGGACTGACCAACGCTCAGATCAGCACTATCGTTAGCTACTTCATGGTCAAGCTCAAGCTGCCGCACGCCTTGAAAGCATTTGCCTACAATGGTGAGTAAAATAGCAGGAGCGGGTTGTGATGAGAACAGCTTCATTACCTCCCTGTCACTCAGGAAGCAGAGCCTGGGGAACTCTCCCCGAGGCCTGTTGAGAACGTCCCTCAACCCGGTGGAAATAGCCTCCATGATGGTCAGCCCATCAAGGAGCTTCTTGCGGAGGTCATTACCGTAGATTTGGGGAGAAACACCCTTTTTGGGACGCAGGATGTTCAGCACATGATAGTCACTTAAGATGGAGAAGATGATCTCCTTGAACGTCTCATCCACCGTTCTGAACTTTTCCAGCTGTAAAGAAAGATAAAACACAAATGTATTTGCTGAATCACGGCTAGATACTTGGATAATAAATTATCGTTTGGTGAAGACTAAAAGTACCAGTAACTGTGTGGCGACAGAGGCTTCATTCAGCATCTTTGTGAGGAAGGCCCACGTTTCCTGGTACCTCTCAATCATTTCAAGCTGTTCCCCTTAAATAATGTAACACATAAAATCAACACACTCTGGTCAATATTAAATACACTTATTTTCTTTAATATTGTATCCATTATTTTATGCATACAGCGCTATGTATGGTATGTAAGCCTGCTCCCTACCCAGATCCTGCAGTAGCCGGGCCCAGTTTTCCACCTCAGGCCTGAAGTCAGAGCAGTAGGGGGACCACAGAATGGAGGACAGAGCCATCACACTGTCCTCTGCGTCGGCCCGGAGAGCCTCCAGTCCTGATGAACACAACATTACAAATTGCTCTCTCTTTGAGGAGCATAACTTGGTCTCCATCGGTGTGCCTCTAGCTATTTACTATCTTGAGTGTGCAGACAGTTATTAAATTGCAAAACACTTTTCATATTTAGCTTTCCCCCGGCTACCATTGACAAGATATCCAGTTCAGAAAATAATTGCGGTGAGACAATGTTATTACTTGTGCTGTTCTTCAACATAGAAATGAAAAACTAAGGCAGACATAGCAAAAAAAATCAGATCTATTTCAACCATCTCTAAAATGAGTAGAACATTCAATAATTTAAACTAAAATGAATACTTTATTATATGTAAATGAATTAAATGAAATGGTAATGAATCGCTGAAGGCATCTATAAATAATTCAAGTTGGAGATAAGAATAAAGCAGGTAACAGGTAAGACACATTCACTTCTATATCTGTGACTTCACTTAGTTACAGAGAATCAAATCTGTTCCGATCCAGCCAATTAAAGAAGAGTAAAACTGAGCATTAAAACCAGAAGTTTAAAGTGAAATTACTGAGACAATGTTTCTTGATATGTCTTTTACATTGATCCAAGCTTTGTCTTACCAATGATGATGAGCATAGCATCTCTAGATGATTGCGTGGCAGTCGTTAACCTTGAACCGGTCTCAGCTTGTAGCTGTTTTGTATGGATGGTTCCATGGCCGTTCTGTATGATTCCCTGTTGCAATATAAGGATGGTGCAGGATGGTAATATTTGGAACATTTTGGCTTCCCAGCCACACTGAATTTTCCAGAATTCCTCCTCCATACACCACTGCATGTGTCCCTCTCTGGATATCTGATTGGGTAAAAGAGGAGGAAGGCTTTTCTTTAGTGACAGTCATTAACATCTTTCAATAGTATCGATGCTGTTAATGGTACTATTGCACCAAATGTTGAATACCTTGTTAATTATTTCCAGGTGTTCTCCAAGTGGCATAGACATCAACTCAGTCACAGTCAGCTGCTTCACTGGGGTGTACAGAAGACCCATCCCTGTATATAAGAAATGTTCTTTAATTATTATAATACATAGTTATCAACATGGGTTAACATCCTCCAACCATAAAATACGATACCTTTAAAAATGTTCTCGATGTGTTTCTCTTTGAGTCTGGGGCTGCACAGTTTTTCCAAGATTGGGAGATGTGTGTTGAACTGCTGTAAGGTTCTCAGGATCTCCTGAAGCACTGCATTATGGGTAGGAAGAGTCAGCTCCACTGATGAGGCCCGTTGCTTCCACCATTCGACTTTCTCCTTGGCTACAGCCACCTCAAACTGTCCAAGAATCACACAGAGGGTTACTGGTGCGACCGCTGGATGGACTGAAGGAAGTGTGTGAATGTAAGGCCCTCACCTCGGTGAAGGCCAAACGTCCCCACTCTTGGGTCGTGGCTTGACAGTCAGCCAGGATCTCCCAAAGCTCTCTCAGAGTCTCCAAGTTCTGAGTGTCTGTTGTCATGACTTTCAAATCCAGTGGATATCCTGAGAATATAAGACCAACACACCATCCAATAGGTTTCCTATTATCGATCTAATAACACAAAGTCTGTCTCATAATATGTTCGTCTAAATTAAAGAATTTGGCCGGTTTGCCCTGAGCCCAGGTTAATTGTTAATTAAGATGTAAATAAGCCATGGTTATTAGCTTAAATTCTGTGTTGACACGCCACTGCGCATGCTGACGGATTTAAAAACGGAGATGCATTAGAATGGAGGGGGTATATTTTTACTGATTGGAACGCAGCCTAACCATTCACTTCGGAATTAAAGATTAACGTACGTAGAGCGAGACTCACAACTGGATACAAATGGGAATTTCCCCCCGCTGAGCCAGTCCATTGAGTGGGTCAAAGCAATAATAAATCCACAGTCACAATACAGAATTGACCACCGCGCTCATGGCCGGAACATTTAATATTCAAGAATTCAAACTGCTTACCTCTCAGTCTCAGTCAATGAGCATTCGCAGTGGCATAAAGAATTGAAAATACTGGATTTCTTCATCCGTGCTCACTTTTGGAGAAAGCTACCTAGCATCTCGACATAGACAATGTCAACAATTCACCTGGGGCCTTAACAACCAGACAAATACTTTTTTTTATTACGATTTCCTTAAGATTTCTTGCCGTAAAATTGTCTGGCTGCCAATTTGAACAAAAATCTACATTTGTTCATCTTTTTTTTATTTAGACAAATCCAAATCCAAGTGAAGATGTTTAGGCCAGATGGTCGTTTGCTTCTTCACCTCTCAGGTCCTCGCTGACGCCGGACAGCACCTTGATCTTCCTGCCAAATGCGTGCACCTGCGTGCACAGGAACCTCAGCTCAGCATACATCTCCCGCGTGCTGGCGCCCGGGTCCAGTAAGACCCCAGTGGGGGGGCTGATGGCGACGGCGGCGGAGACGGTACGCGAGAGCTTGTCGACCAGCGCTGCGAAAGATAGCTCCAGAGCTTCACACATGGAGGGCATGTTCTGGTTGACCTTCTGCTCCGCTGCCTTCACCAGTTGGACGTAGCTGTTCCACAAGCTCAGTATCTGGAGTAAAGCACAGTGAGTAGGAGAACACGCTACAGGTCGGCTGGAAACCCAGCTTTAAATCAAAGTATTTTGATTGCTCTACCTTCTTTTACTCTTATTTTTCTCTTATTTCTTTTATTTTTGCCTTAACATGTGACTGCTGTTCTGTAGTTATAAACTTGCCTCTTCTGGCCTTTCAAGAATACCAACAGTGTGTGGCTACCAATCTTAGGTCACTGGTGAACAAAACACACATTGCCCTGACCTGTTCCTCTAGCGCCACCTCCTGCTCACTCATCTTCCTGTAGTTGGTGGTAATGGTGCCCCGAAGTGACTGTAGGTACTCTACCCGTCGCAGCATGACAGGAGAGGTGTTCTCACGCTTCACCTGCCAGGTGTGGAATCAAGTCAAGGTTGTTAAGGTACAGCCCCTTATCAGGTACAGTCGCCAAGGCCATCACGGGAACACATCATACAGCACCCCCTAACGCCTAATGACCCGTCTCAAGAGCCCCTAATCAGGTAGAGTCTCCAAGAGCATCACAGGATAACATTAACATCCCCTAAGGCCTAATGACCCATCTCAAGGGGATAAGGAAAACACAAGAAGCTAGTATTATAGGAACGGCTAGGAGGGCAATAGGTGCAAAGAGGGCAGACATATAATTGTCGTAAAAACTATATTCATATTTAAACTAAAAAATAAGAAATATAGTGGCATAGAGCTGTTACATCTCATATGCATTGTTTGGTTTACATTTTGTATTTAACATAAACTTTATTTCACTCTTGGCTCTTTTCACATTCTTGTTTCGGTTTATAAGGAGGTTTCCTTCACATCTGACTAGAATCCTGAAAATATGAGTTTGTGTGTGTAGTGTTTGGTGATTCAATTGTAATAAACCTTGACATCAAAGGTAAAGTTTGGAACATGCTTACCATGGTTGCATATAGTGTGAAGCAACGCAGCTCACGAGGGTCCTCCATGAGTCCAGAGATGGTGGTCCTGAGCCGGGACACCAGCTGCTCAGAGTTCAACCTCAGTTCGTCCACCAGCTCGGAGATAACCCTTTCCTCCATCACACCCAGCTGCACCCCTGGATGGAAGAGACGAGGGGGAAACGTTGACCTACCCAGGGAATCAAACCCCTAACCATGGCAGTGTCCGTACCATAATGTACCA
>JAOSLM010000115.1:6981159-6993416 GCA_025629765.1 Eleginus gracilis | reverse complement strand
GACTATACGTCATCCAGCTCAGGTTGCGTAGCCGTGCGTGTGCGCGTGTCGGCTCATTAGCATCTGTACCGTGGCCTTTGGCTAGAGTGAGCACGCCAACCATACTCAAGTACAGTTCAAATCCTGAGCACACTTCAGAGAGGTGTGCTCAGGATTTGAACTGTACTTGAGTACGGTTTGCGTGCTCACACTAGCCAAACAATCTAGACTTAAGCACGGTACAGGTGTGAAACGGACTTGGAATGGCCTAGTGTGAGTGCGCCCTACCATAGATTCTATGGTGGGCCTACTTGTATGTGGGTCTGGTCCGGGGCGCTGCGTCTCGGGGCTCTGTTGTCCGGGGCTCTGCGGTCTGGGCCGCTGCGGGCTGCAGACCATGCTGACGTCCTCGTAGTGGGTACAGTCATGGAGGCTCCACTCCCTCCTCTGGCAAAGCTCCAGGCCGGGCTCCTTCCCCGTGCAGCTCACATCGTCCAGAAGGATGGGTCCTGAACCCCAGCCGAACCGGGTCCCCGGGGTCTCCTTCCCCTCCTCCTCAGAGACCACCCTCGTACCAGACCTGAAGAGTACATAAATGTATATCTAAGATCGCTAGCTGAACTGGTAGTGCACTGAAAAGACATTTCAGGGGCATTTGACATTTCTAAGACATTGAAAATCCCAGGGTCCCTGTATCTTCATGTCCATGGCTGGTTGTGTATGTCTGTAAATGTCTCTTTGGATAAAGGTTTCCACTGATCGACCTTAGAGCAACATATGTGTTGAGATGCATTGTAACATTACCTGTAGCCTAGCTGTCGACACACCACCAGTGTGTTAGAGTCTGTCCAGCCATCATCGCACACTGTTCCCCATTGGCCGCGATAGAAGATCTCCAAACGCCCCTCGTGGCTCTCTGTTCCCCCAGCTAGCCTGACTGTACCATCTGAAGGGAATACACAGAGGTAGAATAGATGTAACGTACAAAAAAAGCAACCGGGTCACCAGGTTATGAACACATACAAACATGACTGCATTTATTACTGCTAGCATGTACGTGTTACTAGCGTGTTTGTGTTACTGGTGGTTTATTGGCCGCATGTTACCGCTAACACTTCTTTGTATGTTATGTGTTACAGCTAGCTTGTAGGCGTTGTGTTACCACTAACTTGTAGATTACGTGTAACAGCTGGCTTGTATGCGTCACTGTGTGAGTGGCGTTAACAGGCATCAATTCATCCTTGTGTAATATTTGTCACAGGTGTCACAGGGGTCAGTGTATGGCAGAGTCATCACCTGTGAGCGTGTGACAGGAAACGCCGGCGTCTTCTGAATGCAGACAGTCATGGTCGCCCCAGGCTGCTTTGGGACACTGCTCCAGAGACAGCTCATTCCCAGTACAGTGCACTTCATCCAGCCACACCCGACCCAAACCCTCGCCGAAACGCCCCTGGCCCCAGGCCCTGGGGATGCCACTGCTCAGAGAACAGGTGAGACAAGAAGGCGATGTTAGGCGAGGCCGTGGCGGCTCCCAACCTGTGAGGCTCACCAGCCACCAGGGGGCAGACAAGGATCACAGGGGGCTGTCTTCAATGACTTGAAGTGATAAAAGTACTAATATATAATTACGAGTATGAATAATAGCAGGCCTAGCAGTGTGAGTCGATAGCATTTTGTGTGTTGTATAGGCTTGCAATCATTTTAATCCAACATCAATCATCAAATAAATGTATCAATTATAGATTATTTTTAAAACACCAATACACCTCTGCATACAACCAGATCTAAATTTTGGCATTTTTTTTGAAAATATGAAAACTTTGTTGAAATTGAATTGGAAAATACATGTACGATAATTCACCAACTACAAGGTCAGGTTTTGTTTGATTAAACAAATTTAAAATGTGTTTGTCATTTCCAGTGGAATGTGTTGTTTGCCTGTGGATGTTGACTGCCTGATGCCTCGAGACATTGTAGGTGAGGGTGTCACATCCAATTTGTATTATGGAAGCAAACCAAAACAAATACAAATAAATACATCCTCAAGACACAAGGTTTGTGTCTTACTCTTCAGTGACCTATCTTCAGTTTGTACTTCAGATATACTATGCTCAGCTGTATAGCACGTATCTGAAGTGTTGTCAACTGCATTACTCTACGAAGAGGTGGAGCTGCAGCCGCCAGAAGAAAACAACCCATACGAGGAGGTCTACAAGGACTCAAGTACCTTCCTGAAGGTGAGGAAGCTGATTCTCTCTCTGTGCTCGTGCTTTAACCCCTCATCCCTCATCTGTGAACTGCCCATTGACTCCATTGACTACTGAACCGCTCTCAAACCCACACTCACACCCACAAACGCATGCAAACACACACACACACACACACACACACACACACACATGAATAACTGAGGCACTAAAAACGTCCCTGGAACAATGAGGCTGATTCAGGATCTGAGCCCAGATGTTATGCCTACTGTGCCTTCTCTGCCTGTGCCTCCAAATGGAAAGAATACTTCACATACAGAAATGGAGAGAGAGAAAGAGAGCGAATAATGAAAGCAAAACTATCCATTTTATATAAATTCCTCTAGTCCTTTCGTTTGTGTTCATAAAAGTGCCACCTTGCACAGAAATGAACACAACTACAAAGGGATGTGTGTGGGTGCGTGTGCATGTGCGGGTGTGCGTGTTGGTATGAACCTCAGCCCCAGCTGTCTGCAGACCACCTCTGCATCGCTGTCGTCCCACTGGTCGTCACACACGGACCCCCACTGGCCCCCGTGGAAGACCTCCACCCTGCCCTCCGACCCAGAGACACCCCCCACCAGTCGCACCGGGACCACCACTGTACACACACACACGCACGCACGCACACACACACACACACACACACACACACGCGCACACATACACACAAAAGCATGTATTAGCCATGGGCTAAGTGTAACAGGTGTACAACAAGTGCAACGTAGTGAAGGGAAATTAAACAGCGGACAGACAGCGGACCTTGTTGTTGGCTGCAGGTGACAGCCGCGGCCATGGGACACTCCCCTCTGTTCCAGGTGGTCCGGGGGCACTGCAGCAGGTCTGGCTCAGCCCCCTGGCAGTGGACTGCCCCCCAGTGGAGTCTGGCCACGCCCAGAAGAGAGAGGGGTGTGGTCCGCGCCTGACCTGTGAACCTGGGAACACCCCCCTGAAATTACCAGCAGGTTTGATCTCCAGGATGTTGGTCTTTAGGGGGTTAAGGGCACCCTCGATCGATTCTAGGAGGGGCACCAGAGTGGAAGAATTAAGGAAATGATACAGAACATAACAGCTGGGGTTGACCATTAGTTTTCTGCACTGTTAGTTGTTATGCACTGTTAGTATAATGATTTAAATACAAGCCATACATGCCTGTGTGATACAGATCACAAAGGCAACATAGTTGAATGATCCATGTTTAACAATGATCTTACATTTGTTTTAAAGTGTGTGCATGTAAGTGTGTTTGTCTGTGTGTCTCTGTGGGTCTCTGTGTTTATACACGTGCATGTGTGTGCGTGTGTGTGTGTGTGTGTGTTTGCATGCGTTTGTGGGTGTGAGGGTGGGTTTGAGAGCGGTTGAGTGAGTGTGTGCGTATGTGAGAGTGAGTTTTAGAGCGGTCGAGTGAGTGTGTGCATGTGTGAGTTTGAGAGCGGGTAAGTGAGTGTGTGCGTGTGTGCGAGCGAGTTTTAGAGCGGGTGTGTGTGCGTGTGTGGAAGGTAAATATCTGGCTTTAAAGAGCTCATGGAGACACCGGGGTTGGAATGCAAGGGTCACCCTAAAATAAAATACAATGAGAGCTTGTGAGGTGAGAGAAGGACAAGAGGAGGAACGTAAAAGACCTAGCGTGCATGCGATAATAAAGACGAGACAGAAATAGTTGACAAAACATGACGCATCATTTAATTGTCATCACTTGAGGCGTGCCCCACAAGTGAACCATCATGTGTATCATGTATTTGACTAGTTTACTGTACTGTATAAACGTAACATTGTTTACATAATGTATTTTCAGATTCTCTCCAACAGGCCCCCTAAACACACCCTTGTTTCTGTGTTTGTTTCACATGTGGTTGATTATATGTGCTGCTGTTGACAATATGTGCATCTTGTGTGTTTTTAAACGAGTTTGAATTAGCATGAGAGCAAGAGAAAATGCCCAAGAATGTCTTTTTTATTGAACGTGTGTGCGTGCAATTGTGCGTGTGTTTGTGTGTATATGTGTGTGACTGAGTGAGTCCCCCAAGAATGTCCAAGAATGTCTGCATGCGTGATTGTGAGAGTGAGAGAGTGAGTGAGTAAGTGATTGAGGGAATGTGTGAATATGTGTATGTGTGTGTGTGCGTGTGAGAGAGAGTGAACATGTCTTGTGGTCCAGTATCTATATCTGAGGGTTCTGTCTGTATGCGTGTCCATGTGTGTGTTTACATGCGGTACTCTTCCTCACCCTTTGCCCAGCTGTCGGCAGACCACGGCAGCGTCTTCATCAGCCCAGTCCTGGCTGCAAATGGACCCCCAGACCCCCCCCAGGTAGACCTCCACCCGGCCGTCCAACTTGGAGCGTCCCCCCAGCAGACGTACTGATCCTAGGGAGAGAAATAGGGGAGGGTGACCAGGTCTTCATGAACCACATTGAGGCTGGTAAATGTGTCTGTGAGCCTTTGTATTCCCTGGATTTCCAATATGGGATTCATGAAGTATTATTTTATAATTTATCTTCTTTGTGGATTTTCTGATGTAATAGACAAACTTTCCTATCCTAGTCTCGTTGCTTCACAAAGCAGCGATAAGGGCAATCAGAAAGGGGTAAAACATCTCCAATAGACCTTTTGATGAAAACAAAGTACAACTACATATTTTCTGGAAGGAGATCAGATGAGGATGCAGGCTCGGGGTGCCTAATATAATCCAGATTGATTAACCTGATGAATCCATATTGATTTAACAGTATTGATCAATCTATATAGATTGACCTATATTTAATTAATCACTAGCCTATTGAGTAATCACTGGATAATCAATCTCTTTTGTCACAAGTCCCTATTCAGTTTATTTTTGTTTTTGCTTCTACAGAGAGTTCGAGATTGTGTGATTCACAACCAAGTTATGATTCTCTTTTGTTATAGACAACGTCCCTAATGTTTGACACTAACCGAGGCCTATTGTCATGTGTTGACTCATTGGTAACCAAGGTGTAGGAGCCCGAGGCAAATATCTTAGCGCTCACAACCCGGCTAAAAATGCGCCTGTTTGGGCTTGTCATGCCCTCGCGCAAACCTGAAACACGACTGACGCATAAGGGGCAGTCGTGAGGTTTCACGTCTTCAAACTATGTGCCCTGGCAGATCGGCTTGAAAGTCACCATCATTATTATCTGCATCAGAGGAACAAATATAACACGCACTGAGAGGTGCACGCTTACCTTGTTTACAGTCGCAATAGCCCCAGTCCACTCTGCCCCTGGTGTTGTTGAAAAAGCACCAGGGTCGGATCCGACCGTCGGGGTTCCGGCAGTGGTTGTGATCCCCGACCCCTTTACCCTGGTACCGATCCTTAAATCCCGCCACTTGGCTCCAGTTCATGCACCGAGAACCGGACTCGGTGACATCTATCGCCCCTTGGTAGTATCCCTCTTTCCCACCGCGGCTTTGGACGCAGTCGGTGAACGGCGGGATAAACAAATGGCCGTTGCTAAAAACGCGACCGTTCATGGCCAAAAGTGCAAACGCGATAGTTACGAACGTCAACTCCATGTTTCCACTTCTCGATGATATGTTCATGAGTGTTCTTTAATCATATATGTAGGATACATATTGGTTGGAAAACGCTCCCCGCTTCAAAGAAGGGCTTCCCCGGTCCTGCTGCTCGTGTTGTGTGTGGGATGGATCGAGCGCTGCAGGCTGAGCGCCGGAGACACGGATCAATGGGCCCCCCTGTACTGCAGGAGGGCCCGTGGAAAGTAGACAGGCGGCGCGCTTGCCTTGAGACCTGGAGTTTACATGTGAGTCGGTCTCTAATCAGAATCCAATTTGTAACTCACTGAACGAATGGATGGTTGACGTTTTCAGAGCCTTTCCCATCGATTATTTAATGGGTTCCTCGTTAAATTCATTAGATAAATAGCATATATTCAGTCAAATCATTAAAGACCGATAACAATCCTTAAACAATTAAAATCAGACTAGACAGACAGAATATATGTATATAGATAAATGAATAGATGGATATAAAGATATATATAGATTAATGGATAGATACAATAATATATAAATACAAAGATAGATGCATAGATAAATAGGTCGTATTTCTGTCACCACACTTTGTTTCAACAATTTGTGGATGCGGACGAATGTATGAAGCAATTGTATAGCACTAGTATGTATACGATTATCACTGGTATGCCTATTATATACCAATAGTAGGCCTATAAAGTCCTACAGTATATGACATTGCCATCGCATCAGGAGCACATACCTGGTTAGAGAATTCCTCCTAGCACATGCCTCCTGTATCAGGAGGAAACAGCGCCCCTGGTGGTGGTCGGGAACACAGTCATGTTAGCGTTTTACATTGGAGGAGCGTCATGACGCAACATAGACGCGCCGGATAACAGTTTGTCATCATTGTGTCCACATTAGATCCTGTTTATAGCCACAGTCCTGTTACTTTGATTAGCATTTTTTAACCACATTATTTGTCCCATCATTTTAAACACAAAAGCGGCTGATGCAAAGCTGCAGTGCTTAAGAAATGAACAGTCGATTGCAAGAGATACGCGAAAAGCAGAAGCTTAGGCGACAGCTTTTAGCTCAACAGGTAACGTGATAACAAACACTCCCGCCCTCATCATCGTGCTACTCGCATAACATTGAGACAGCCGCCGATTATTTTGTCGCCAGAGGTACACTATTTACTGTATGCTACCGGATAACGAGTAGGTGTCTTGCACAATCAATAACATAATACACTTAACATCTCCGTACAGCTGGGAGCTGAAAGCGCTGATAGTATTGGCGCTGTGCTGAACAGTAAAGATGAACTGAAGGAGATCGAGGAGACCCGAGAGATTTCACGGTGAGATGCCTTTCAATCATCCAATCACCTGGCTGTTATTCGTCCATTATTGCGTCCTTAGATGTTGATTCCTGGTTTTTAGGGCATCCCTGGACACATCGGTCCCACCTTCCAAACGCAAAGCCACAGGGGAGGGAGATGACACAGAGGAAGACATCGACATAGTCATCAAGGTGACTCGAATCATCCACGTTCAAAGATACAAGTGTACACGTTAGTGTGCATTGCCCCCGATGTGTTATTTAAAATACTATTTGTGCTGTGTGCATATTATGAGGGCTAAATAATTCTGTTTATTAAATTGCCCAGTTTATCATCTAAAATACATCTACACCTCTCATTTGGGATTGGTTTGTGTCTTACTCTTCAGTTTGTACTTTATACTATGCTCAGCTGTATACCACGTATCTGAAGTGTTGTCAACTGCATTACTCTAGGAAGAGGTGGAGCTGCAGCCGCCAGAAGAAAACAACCCATACGAGGAGGTCTACAAGGACTCGAGTACCTTCCTGAAGGTGAGGAAGCTGATTCTCTCTCTGTGCTCGTGCTTTAACCCCTCATCTGTGAACTGCCCATTGACTCCATAGTCATGGTGAAACCATACATCACGATAAAAAATGAACCGACAGAGATGAGCAGCAGGGACATCTAGTATTCAGTGCCCTGCCAATATGTACTGGGTTTGACACACACACACACAGTCTAGTGGTTGTGGGATAAGATGAGTGAGTCCTCCTGATCTTTTGTACCTGGCCTGAAGTGTGCAAATTTCCTGTGATAACAAAGTGAATCCATGATGTCATTTGTTTCCTTTTAGGGTACACAGAGTCTTAACCCACACAATGACTATTGCCAGCACTTTGTGGATACCGGCCATCGGCCACAGAACTTCATCAGAGATGTTGGTATGTCTATGTTCCTGCGTGGTCGTGTTTTGTATGTCTACTTCCGTGTGTGTGTGGGTTTGTCTTTTAATCTCTCTCTGCGATATTCAGGTCTGGCTGACCGATTTGAGGAGTATCCAAAACTGCGAGAGCTTATCAGACTGAAGGATGAACTCATCTCCACCACCAACACTCCCCCCATGTACGTATTTACAATCTGTGTATAGACGTTGTGTAGTAAATGTGTTTAAATTCACATATTTTCTAAGTGTTTGGCTTACAAGCGCCACACTTCCACAAACATACCTCACACCTTAAACCTCACCCTTAGGGTTAGGGTTCAGCTTCACGAAAAGACCATTACATGCGTCCGAGACGTTTTGGGGAGACTGGCAAAAACATAGCATTGTCTCCTGTATTCGTTAAACAAAGGTCTTATTTCAGTAGTGATATAATGGCATTTAAGCCCAGGAGACTCTGTCTGTTCAGGTACCTACAGGCGGACCCAGAGCACTTCGACCTGCGAGACCTGAAGTGCAAGTTTGACGTGATCCTGCTGGAGCCGCCCTTGGAGGAGTACTACAGGGAGTCAGGCATCAGCCACACGGAGCGCTTTTGGAACTGGGATGACGTACGTCTGGGTTGTTCTTCGGCCAGTCAGTTCTGTCTACTTCTGATTGTGTTCCAAGTTGTTCAGGGCATCACACAGCGTTACTAGCGCAACATACAGTGTTAATGCTTGTAGACTGTGGTTTGTGAATACAAAGACAAAATAAAGTTGATGTAGACAATATCTGACGTTATGAAGATGCAGATTTGCCCCAGAAAAAGAGGTTTAGTAGTGGTGCGCTTTATAGTTGATCGCACCTCACAACTCTCCTCCTACTTTTCCTCTCTCTCCCGCTGTCTGCCTTGCATGTGAAGATAATGAAGCTGGAGATTGAGGAGATATCTGCCCTGCGCTCCTTCGTCTTCCTCTGGTGCGGTTCTGGAGAAGGCTTGGACCTCGGCAGGATGGTACGCTGGCTCTGATTTATGATGAGTGTTCAACACACGGCAGTACTCCAGGGTGTATGATGAGCATACAACACGCCGAAGTACTCCAGGGTGTATGATGAGCATACAACACGCCGAAGTACTCCAGGGTGTATGATGAGCATACAACACACAGAAGTACTCCAGGGTGTATGATGAGCATACCACACACAGAAGTTAAACAGGATATATGATGAGTATAAATCACACAGAAGTACACCAGAAGTATTATGATGAGCATACAGAAGTACAAGAAATGCATTATAATGAGTAGGCAACGCTTATTATTATTATACTACAATGCCTTATGACTAGTGCTTCTGCATGGATGGAATGTCTTGTTGAAAACAATAGCTCCGTTAATTCAAACTTGCTCCCGAGTGGCAGAATGTGCTGATGGCATCCACCCCTACATTTAACACATTTTGATGGGCAGGTTTCTCGATCAGAAATTAGACTTGTTAAGTGAGGCCTCATGATGAACCCACATGATCTCCCACTACTTCTTAGTAGTGAGAAACACTCAACACCATCAACTGCCCTGTGACAGCCTGATACCATGACAACCCGCTGACGGGCTGTGATGGAGCCTGTGTCGTCCCCCACTGCGGTGTCCGGGCCAATGCATGAGGCCCGTGTAGCATCGGCTCCCTTTGTAATGCCTCTGCTATGTAGTGCATTTTCTTTGCTACACCCCTAGCCCCTGGGCTCGTCATGTATCGGTGGTGTTTCTTATCTCGGAATGTGTACGTCTTTGTCGCCCCGCAGTGTTTGAGGAAGTGGGGCTTCAGACGATGTGAGGACATCTGCTGGATCAAGACCAACAAGAACAACCCTGGCAAGACCAAGACTCTGGACCCCAAGGCTGTATTCCAAAGAACCAAGGTACCAGGAAGCGCCATCGCAGCACCTCAACACTGTTGGCTTATTCAGTCCGCCATTACAATGATTGACTGAATGGAGTTAAACCACAGATGTGATGAACACGCGATGATGCTCATACTGCAAGGCAATCGGTATTAGTTAGTACATTGATTGTTACTTAATATTTTACTCCACAACTGATTCAATCAGAGTCATTGAGTCATTCGCTTTTAGCCGCCCGAAAGGAACAGAGCAGCAGTGGGCCTCGCTTGTAAGAACATTCGTCCCATCTCCAGGAACACTGTCTGATGGGGATCAAAGGCACGGTCCGACGCAGCACCGACGGGGACTTCATCCACGCCAACGTGGACATCGACCTGATCATCACGGAGGAGCCGGAGATGGGCAACGTGGAGAAGCCTGTGGAGATCTTCCACATCATCGAGCACTTCTGCCTGGGCCGACGGAGGCTCCACCTGTTCGGCAGGGACTCAACCATCAGGCCTGGTGAGAGCACTACAGAGGACCCCAGCGTGTCAGGGGATTCGATTTGAGGTCTTGTTCAG
This sequence comes from Eleginus gracilis, assembly GCA_025629765.1. NCBI lineage: Eukaryota > Metazoa > Chordata > Actinopteri > Gadiformes > Gadidae > Eleginus > Eleginus gracilis. Next base: position 6,982,988 of record JAOSLM010000115.1, on the reverse strand, counting down.
TGTTTAGTTCACTGAGTATAAATCAAAGGGTTTGAGGGTCCTGAGCAATGTTGACACCACAACCTGCGCGTCACTGAGGGCTCTCATCCAATAGAATGCAATGAATCCAATTGAGCGACTTTCAAGGGCGGCTGCTGTCCCCACACCTATAGTCTAGAGGCTACAACAGGGTGTGTACAGGTGAGGCAGGAATTTGGAAGCGCATGCCATTAGTCGGTCAAGGTTGAAAAAGACATGGAGCCGCTCCCTGGCCCCTGGGGCTACTTGTCTCCGAAGTATTGTACTTTTTGATTTTTTGGAAGACAAGAGAAAAAATTATTCTGTTCAGGAAATTTACATTCAGGGCATTGAGCAGAAGCTTTTATCCAAAGCAACTTACAATCTAAAAGCTATATAGATCCATGTGCAAAAAGATCTGTGTCATCACAATGCAATTCTTGAAACATTTCAGAACTGGTTGGACGAAAACCTTTTGAATAATCATCTTGTTGTACGCATATGTCTGCTCAATATGGGCGGTTGTAATGTGAATGTCTGTTGTTTTTACTGGTCTTTAAAGTGCCAGTTCAATGACCTCTGTCTGACATTCACAGTCTATTAATAGTTCACTTGACCTTCAAGCGTTGATCTAAATCTTTATCTATACAATACCTTAAAACAGAGCTTCAATTGTGGGGGATCCTTCATTTACTATAAACTATTATCTGTTCTGTCATTGTTTTATTTCCCGTTGAAGTTCCTTGTAGATCACTTTCTTTTTCAATTTTAGACCCTCAGCAACAAGGAGAAAACTGGCAAAATGTAAAAATGTCTGGCGCCAAATGGCACCAGCTGTTCTATGTTTAGACAATTAATTGAAACTGACACACCCTGTTAAAGTCCGTTTTTTCATTCCAACAAAGGTTAAGGTGAATCATTGTCTAAGTGACGTTTAAATCAAGAGGAGGTTGAATAGAGTTGACATAAAAGTATGCTCCCTGGCCCCTGGGGCTACTTGTCTCCGTAAGTACTGAAATAGCACTGAGGAATGTCCCATGTGTCTTCTACAGTCAATAGGTGACGGGGTTGGCAGAGGGAAAAAAACACTCTTGGTTTACATATGTCCTTTATGCACTGCAACAAGGAGTTCCTGTATTAAATTCACCAGGGTAGAATACTAGCCACTCCCTTTGTGCCCGCTATCGTCGCCTATGGCAAGTCCGTCAAAACCCTGACAGCGTAATTGCAGCAGTAAACATTGAAACCAAAAAAACATGTTGACAACTAGGGATGATTGTGTGGCGGTAACGTACAGATAGAGTGTTCTCCAGTGAGTTTGTGGGGCCTGGGGGGACTTGACATCATTTGTTGTATTCCTGATAATGGCACATGGAGTCACGGTTGCCCTGTAATTATGTTGTGTTGACATTTGGCTAATCACGATCACTCCTTCACTAGGCACTCTAATCCTACTAATCCTACTCCCTTCCATCTCTCTCTTCGTCTCCCCCCCTCCATCTCTCTCCTCATCTCCCTCCCATCTCTTTCTCTTGCCCCCCTCCAGGCTGGCTGACTGTGGGGCCCACACTGACCAACAGTAACTTCAACGCCGAGGCGTACGCATCTCACTTCGCCGTGCCCAACATGCACCTGTCGGGCTGCACAGAGGACATCGAGCGGCTGCGGCCCAAGTCTCCGCAGGCCAAGCTCAAGTCGGACCGAGGCGGAGGGGCCCCGAGGGGGGGCCGCGGGGGGCCCAACGCAGGGCGCGGCGGGGACAGGGGCCGGGAGAGGAACAGACCCAACTTCCGGGGAGACAGGGGAGGAGGAGGGGGGTTCAGGGGCCGGGG
>JAOSLM010000115.1:6790850-6802259 GCA_025629765.1 Eleginus gracilis | reverse complement strand
GTCCCTTGTCCCTTGTCCCTTTATCCTAGTCACTGGTGCATGTCTCTGGTCCCTATCTCCTGTATCTCCTAATTCCTGGTCCCCGGTCCTAATCCCCTGGACTCCGGTCTCTATCTCCTAGTCACTGGTCCTTGTCTCTGGTCCCTATCTCCTGGTCTATTTTCCCTATCCCCTGGCCTCTGGTCTTTATTTCCTGGTCCTTATATCGTGGATCATATCTCACTGGTCTCTGATCCCTATCTCCTGGTCTCTCATGAAAGAAACAGGGACAGACACATGGATACACAGACACAGGCATGATGCAGAACACACCTAAAGAAGGCTTTATTCTCATTGTTTATTACGGCCTGCAGATAAGCTGCCAATTCAGATGGCAATACCAATGTGATAAGCAAATCAAAGCTTACTGTTTTTATAGGTAAAGCTGATACAACAAAACCAGGTAAAAACCTGGCTCAGTGCAGGAACCTAATCCCCCTGACCAGCATGTGTATTTCCATGTAATCACTAGTATCACAATCTGAATGGATTAATACAATATGAAAATACAATACAATGCTTAAGAAATTATATATCCCCACTACATTTTGGTCGCAGTTCCTTTGAAATCATAATATGCAATTTTGTCTTTATAAAAAAGAAATGATCATACATTTTATACAATATATAAAATGTAGGACCTTATTTAGGATTTAATGAACAATATTCTGCATCACTCCTGATTTGTAATACACAGCCTAAATGTCAACCTCATAAAATCTAACTATCAGCTATGTTTCAACCAGCTTTGCAATTATTTTAAATAATGCCAGCCGAAAAACTCAATATTACCAACTGTTATGGGAAATTATGTTCAGAGCTGACTACTTGACATTATTATTACATATCGATGACTGGTCTCTGAAATTGTATTGTCGACCTTTAAAGCCAAGCTTTCACGTTAAACATCAACAACACTATTGTATATCTGTCAAATTTCCTTTTTTTGCACTATATTCCTCTTTATACCTCCAGTTGTTGCATCATCACTCCAGCTCCTTCTGTCTTTGCAAACAGCCGCCTGCGGCAACATCTATCAGCGTCTGTCTGTGCTAACATCTGTCTAGGCTGACACCTAGGCTGGGCTGACACCTGGCATTGACATCTACCTGTCATCTACCACATCCCAGCTCTAATGTCTTCCTGCTGCTTCCCCCCCCCCCGACAGGAGCTGAAGGACCCCCAGTGTCGGGACGAGATGGCGGCAGCTCGCGGTGCGCTGAAGAAGAACGCCACCATGCTCTACACCGCCTCACAGGCCTTCCTGCGGCACCCGGACGTGGCGGCCACTCGCGCCAACCGCGACTACGTCTTCAAGCAGGTGCAGGAGGCCATCGCCGGCATCTCCAGCGCCGCCCAAGCCAACTCCCCCGTGGACGAGAAGCACGGCCACGCTGGTATCGGAGAGTTGGCCGCCGCACTCAACGAGTTCGACGTGAGTCCGCGCACACTCGCCGCACCACACACCTCTGTGTTTTTTATCCGGTCACTTGCGTTTACACTCAACCTGCACTGTGTTAGTTCAATACTGCAGGTATTGAGAACATTTATTTCTTTCTCCACTAGAAACACACCCATCCATGAGTGTATCCATCCAGGGATGGTTTCCTCTATGAAGCGTTTTATTGTTATCCACTCGTGCCCCCCTTCGTGGGGAATTCTCCGCACACACACACACACGCACGCACGCACGCACACACACATGCTCACGAGAAACGTTAATTATTTAAATTTTTTACCCCATGTCCCTTTACGGGTTCCGTACTTTTCTGCTGTGACAATTAAACAATAAAATAAAGTATTTTTAAACTGCATTACCATTTTATTTTAGTGAGGACTCATAAATAACTACAAATAACCAATGTTAGGGAAATCTGTTTATGTTATGCTACGCGATTCTGGAATTTATTTTTTAAATATATATCGGCCGATATATATGAATATCAGATCAAATATTTGTATCGTATCGGCCTTAAAAATCCTTTATCGGTCGGGCTCTACCCTCAATTAAGGAAAGACAATCATTGTATTTGTTAATAGTTCTGCTGAATGATTGTTTTATAACCTCCTACTAGATAACTGTAATCCTTATTGAACTGAATGTGTTGAGGACTGTGCATTTGGTTGGTTAGTGGTTCTTGCTTTGTGGTTGATTTGATTAATTAGTTCACACAAAAGCAATTGCAGGAAATATATCCCACCCCACCACACTAGATGCAGGCTGTTCTCTGTTCTTGTATGCCTATGTATGTTCTTGACTTCTGTGTTATTGCCAGTGCTTGGGCCATGATATCCCACTTGGTGATCCTTTGCTTCCATCTAGTGGTCTTGAGGCGACAGTGAACCAGAAATACAGCACAAGCCTTCAGAGTTGAAGTGAACCATGTAGTGTTTGGCGCAGCAGGTGGCACTGTTTTCTCCCTGTTTGAGAGGTCTAGCTTTTGCTTGTGGCTGGAGGCCTGGGCGCAGCAGGTGGCACTGTTTTCTCCCTGTTTGAGAGGTCTAGCTTTGGCTTGTGGCTGGAGGCCGGAGCACAGTGGTGCCCTGCTGGGGAAGTAACCATGGAGGGGCTGCGCTGTGTTGCGACCTGGATTCGATTTCGACCTGTGGTCCTATGCATTATGTCTTTCCCTTTCTCCTTCAACCCCTTTGCCTGTTTCTATTCACTGCCCTGTCAGTAAATAACCCAAAAGGATATATTTTGAAAGAAGAAACCCCAGGTTGCCTCTTACATGAGGATGACGTGTTAGAGAAGGGACTGGTTTAAATTGTAAGCTTGAAGTCACCTAAAGCATACAAGGTGTTTTGCGTCATAGTGTCACCGAGCATAGCGGATGACCTCTAGGTTACGTCCACACTACCATATTACCACATGACCTCCAGGTTAACATCAGGTCACCTCATCGACAACCATAGCAATGCAAATCATCCCAGTCAATACATCAGAAATGGATTCCATTGGCTCAACATACAGGGATTGATTCTATATGCATGTGTGTGATTTACATACCAACATTATTTTGGGGATAATAAGGTGCCGCAAATAAAATCATGTAAATACAGATCTGGGTAATTTTCTGTAATATATTAAGCTTTATATAATATTTTTAAAGATGATTATTGTCCCCATGAATCAACTGCTGATTCTGTTGGAGCACTTTGAACTTAGAGGAGGAGAATTTGGCAGAGGACAGAGGAGCCAATTAGGGATAAATCCTATAACACATTTTAAACCCAGTTAGACTAATTTGATATGGGGAGCTGGGTGCCTAAGCTGTCAAGACTGTTTAATAACAGAGTAACGTTTCTTATTTTAAATATTAAGCTAACCGATAAAGACCTTGGAGGCTCATTATGAGCAGAGCTAGTGGCGGCTAAAGGAGTGATTGCTATGTGCAGGGGGCAATAGTAAACAGCTAGTAGTGCATAACTAAGATCAGGGTCCAATAGTAAACAGCTAGTAGTGCATAACTAAGATCAGGATCCAATTGTAAACAATTGGTAGGGCAGAACCTAGTGCAGGGTCCACTAGTAAACAGATGGTAGTGCAGAACTAAGTGCAGGGTCCAATGGTAAACAGCTAGTAGTGCAGAACTAAGTGCAGGGTCCAATAGTAAACAGCTAGTAGTGCAGAACTAAGTGCAGGGTCCAATAGTAAACTGCTAGTACCACAGAGGTGCTACTAGCATAGCTAACAAACCACAAGAGTGAGCTTCAATAGACAGTGTTCTTACATAATATTATACTATCAGTTTATCCAAAGCGTTTTACAAAGAGTACTTTGGTGTCCCCAGTGGGAAATTAAACCTTAACCCTGGAAGTGTTAATGCCAATTGATTTATATATTTGCATATACATATTCTATATGGCCATTTTACATGGCTATGCTAATTACTGTCATAGTGATGCATAATTTAAACAATTCCACCCAGTTTGGATCAATAGCACCTTCAGACCCTGCAAGTATTGTATAGTTCGGATTATTTTCTTAAGAAGCAGAGTTGAAAAGGTAATGATTTGATTACTTTGAAAGCTATGTGTAGGGGGGGCATTCATCTGGCTTTTGTGCGGACACTTTGGGAGACAGTGTCCGTTGATTGGCCCAACCCAAAGACGGCTATTTTATTCCCCAGTGTTGCGCCGGTTTGATTGCAAACACAGTGAGCCTTCTCACTGATGTCACTCAAATTGACTTCAAACTGTCTAACAACCAAGAAAACAAGAAATTACATTCATCATTATTGCTCGTAAAAAATGCATATTGCGTTGTATTATACTTGTGTCACAATGTTTTTATTTAGTTTCCATTCAATCTTTTCGTTTAAAATTGTATGATTATTCTTGGCTAAAATGCATGCTATTTTATAGCCCAATTTGGAAATACTGATAAAAAATAAATTGCTTTTTCATATATCCCAACAACCGGGCCTATTTACCTGATTTAAATGTTTTTCCACTTTTTTCTAAACTACAATATTGTGCAAACTGAGATAAATGACACTACTTTATAGTTGTATAACTGTTTTGGATTTGAGAAAATCTTTGAAAAAAGTGACTCTACAATTCATAACTTATTTTATTGCCTTTTAATTCTGGAAGCAATGTATTTCACTGCAATTCGAAACTATTGATCCAGTGCAGATGTGACAGGAATGACAAACGTTTCCCAGTATGGATGCTAATCAATTAAAAAGATACCATTAAGAAAATAAATATTCTGGATATGGATGGATGGATTGATTACATCATCACTGAGCCAGTAAACCTACAATTGAAATGATAATCACCCCATTTGACATCCTTCATTTGATTGCATTTGCAACAATGAAACAAACACATTGCATGATTGCTTGCGTTCCAGATTCTGGAACATGTGGCAATGAAGACAACACATGGAGAAGCAGGTGATTTAACCCATTTAGGAGCCTGTGCACTGAGAAGGTTTAGGCTGTATTAAAACTCACAGTGCTTGCTGTTTGTTACATTGAACACCTCATCCCCCCCTTGAGGTTTTCCCATTACTGAACACCACACTTTGTGGCGAAGAGAGAAGCCCGCTGGCAACATGACGCAGGGCTCTACAGTCGTCCCGACTTTAGTGGGGATGCAGGTCGAAGTCAAAGGGTTTTCAAAGTGGGCAAAACACACATTTGCACAATGAAAATCTTGGGCAAGGCAAGGGTCAACTACTTAAAATGAATATAAGCAACAATATAAAAATATAAACCGAAAAAATGTATCTTGGTACAATATCAAATATCCAATATAGTCGGGCTATGATCTAACGAATGTGATTGTGCCGAAGCCCAGAAGGGTCACTGCGGTAGAAGACAAAACCGTAAGTGACCTTCCCCCAGAGATATGAGATTGGTCTGGTGTGTGTGCAATCATAAGCATATTCCTGATCCCCCTGACCCGTGATCCTGCTGCCACATCAGAGCACGGCCCACGGTCATCAGATCCCCTCTGTTCCCCCGCGGGACCGCCTGACACTCAGAAAGCAACCTCAAGAACAAGGTAATCTCACTGGCCGGCGGTCTGGCAGCCAGGCGGCGGGCAGATGAGACAAATTGCCCTTTGCCTCACCCTTTGTGCTTTGCTGAAGCAGGCTCATGTTTAATTTCCAACCCACCACATAAACATATTATAGACTATTGGCCTCTGCCCACAGAATGCTAATGTCCTTATGCGGCCGCCGTGACCAGGGTAGTTTGGGTAAACAGGTGCATGTACAGAATTAACTACACACTGAACCCATGTGTGCATTTACCATGCCAACATGATACTCCCCTGTTGGGCTCTGCTCCAACAGCCCTGTCCAGACGAGCATCACGTCCAGGCACACTCAAATACACTTAACTGTCATTTTTTATTGAAATATTGCCATGTGATCACGCTTCATGTCGGATCTCAGCTAAATCCCCAATGTCTAGCTTCAACTGAGCATCACGAATGGGGCACCTAAATGCTCTTGAATCGGCGGCTTGTATTACCTGCAGGTTTGAATTGAACACCAATGAATAAATACGGTGGATCATAAAAGTAAGGCGAACAAATCTATGCGTAATGACTCGTAATGTCTTCAACCAGGTCACAGGCCCAGCGTAGAGCCGGCAGTATAATTAAAGGCACACAGGCTGGAAAGCCATAATTACTGATTCATTAGTCAAGCCGCAGACATCTGCTGTCAGCAACCATGTGAATCCTCTCATGTCTCTCTTCAAAACAAACGCACAAGCCAGCCAGAATAACTTGCGGCAACCAGGCAATGCTGCTCCTGGGAAATATATAGACCTTTATGCTGGAGAAAAACCCAAGAACCTCCCAAAGTGGCTGCTAGAGAACAACATGCAAGCCATTTTATACGTCACGGTGGGTCTTAAAAGGCGATGTGGATATTGACTTGATATTGACTGCCGCACCGCAGCATACTGCTGCTGCCTTCTTGCTTGCTAGTTAGCGATGGAGATGTTAAGCGAGGACCTGCAGAAAGTGCTTATTTACTTTGTCTCTTGACAACCATATATAACGCTCTACCTGCACATTGACTTCTTATGATGCTGTATACCTACTCTGACAAATACCCCCACAAAGACCCACAGACAACTGTTCATAGACTCCCCATCAGCCTGTGAAAATGACATATATCTTCTCTGGGCCTGCTCACTGCCTCTCCAGTCTGAATCTGCTTTGATCAGTTTCTTGTTTGACTCCTCTTCTTTGGGGTGGGGGTAACCAAAGGGAACGCTGACGGGGCCACGTCTGACCCGGGCCAGCACCGAGTTCACACCGTACACGCCGGGCCCACGGCACCAGAGCTGCTGCCACCTCTTCCTTTCATTAATAATCTGAAGCCTCATTTCCTGTATCATTATGATCTCTAAGGCGACTTGTGTGGTCCCATTCCAGCCCCTTTGTTGAACTTTCCCTGTGAGATGCTGCCATATGTCAATAAGAAAGACCATTAACATCAACCTTAACTGGAGTTAATCTATGAATCCTTCCTCACACCGAACATACACTCAAACACGGAAAATGGAAACAAGTTTAAAATCAAAAGAAAACATCCTCCTCCAATGTGGGAGAATTGTACTATACCCTTAGAAGGATTATAATCATTATAGTGCCTTAAATGCAATATGAATTAATTCTGTGTCACCAGTATGTACTTAATATTCTAATACTCCTTGTACAATAGAAAGAGGATGAGGGGAGCTGTTTGTTCCTTAATGGATAAGGGAGGCAAAGTTAAAGGATGAGGGAAACTGGGCGAAAGGTTTGTGGACAACCAAGTTGTGCTTAAAGACCATGAACTGAATAGAAAGAAATGGAAGTTGGTTGATGTATGGGCATTGTTTGATAACAACCCTGGCTTGGAGCTTATGTGAGGAATCACAGAGCGTAACTATAAAAACTGTTTGCCGAAGCTGAAAAAGCAGGTGTTCTTCAGACCGGCTCGGCTTTTGCATTACTTTGTTAAAGTTCAAAATAAAATTTGTCAACTTTATTCTGCGCTTTCCTGACCACTTCCCTTGTCCCTCCCATCACGCGATGAGTGTGTGGCGTGTTGAAAATACCCGCAATATATTTAGTCATCCTGAATCCACCCTTCATCATGGCGATGTCTGCGGTTCCCATCGTGGCCGCTCCATTTAAAAGGCCTCTGGATCCCCCCGCTGAAGGTCAGCCTCAGTCAATATGTCACCAAACTAAGAGGATGGTAAGCACCTTCCTTCCCCCTACCTCTTCAAGACACGTTGAGTCACGCACGCAAAGGTTAAACAAGACTTTTTTAAATGCTGGCAACAGAAGGGCCCGCTGCTGCCGGAGTGAAAGGGCAACATATGAATAAGTGGAGGCAGAGGGAGATGACCTCATCCATCCTCACAACCGGTAATGAATCTCCGCCGCGGTTTGGCTAACGTTGAGAAGGATCAGTGACAATATGTGCTCACCAGTTTATGGCTTAACCTCTCTGACGCAGCGGGGTGTGTGAGTGAAGGGGGTTTCACCTCTTGTTTGTGGACGCATAATGTTTGTGGTTATTGGTCAGTCTGAACGGCAACACATGGCCATGGGGGGGAGGGGGGGACACGATCATGACATAATGAGCTTGTGATGGTATAAGTCACTGCAGAGAGAAGCAGTGTATCAAGTCCAACGGGGTCACGGTAGCCTCTGGTTTGCATGAAGGGTGGGCTCTCCTTATATTCATGTATTCTACCTTAAATGGGTAGGCTCATGTGCTCATGTGCTCAACCTTAAAATGGTGGTATGCTCTCCTTAAAGGGATGTGCTCCTTCTTAAAGGTGTTGCTGTACCTTAAAGGGGTGGGTTGTACCTTAAAGGAGTATGCTCCTATATTATTTATTATATATATGCCTCTATCTCTCCCTTCTCTCTCCGTCTCTACCAATTTGTGTCACCCACGTCCCCTGAAACTTGCAGTATTTATCTTTTTTTTACTCTCTCTCCTCTCTCTCCATCTCTCACTCTCTCTCTCTATCTCTCCTGTGTGCTTTGAGCCGCCTCTGCTCTCTCTAGCCGAGTACAATATGGGATTACCACTTTAATCACACTTTTATTTATTTTTTAACATTGACTCGGTGGGTATCCTGTTCTCCTTCACACTTGGTTGAAGAGACACACCCCAGGGTATAAACGTGGGGACAGCACATCATTGATGGCCACTATTTAAAAAAGGGACATTTCAAATATGCAGAGGTATGACTTGCATACCAAGTACTGTGGGAAACGTTACAATTAAATAACCATAGCCCATCTTGCATTCAAATTACTTTAGCACTTGTTGCATTCACATAAATATGGCATATGTTCCATTCAAATTACAATAGTGTATAGTGCATTCAAGTAATGATAGAACATGTTTCATTAAAATAACTAAAGCCTATTACATTTAAATACCTTAAACACATAACTATAGCATAGATTACATCAGAATGACGATAGTACATGTTACATTCAAATAATTATAGCACATAATCCAAGAGACACCCAAGATACCCAAGGCATTTGCTTCATTCAGATCACTATAGCATGTTACAGTCAAACGGCCATAGAACTTCTTATATTCAGATAGCTACAGTATACGTTACATTTAAATGACTAACACAATTCAAATAACTACGGCACATATTACATTCAAATAACTATAGCATATGTTACATTTTAATTTGGTACATTTAACATCAAATACCCAAGGCACATACTCAAATAACCACAGACCATATTACATTCCAATCAATATACTGGTAGCATGTGACTTCAGCTTCCAAAGGAATTCACTATTGCAAAATAACAACAAGACATACTCTTTTTAAATGACTCCAGCACGGTACACAGTACATACCAATGACTATTGGGGTGATGCTAAGCAAGACAAAGCCTGACAGCAGATGGACTACATTTCAGATTTAATTATATTGCATTTTGAAAGCTGCAAGGGAATATGTAGGTGGTGCTTTTTATAATAACTGTTCATCAAAATGGTAACTGCCACTTGCACTGGGCGGCTTGTATCCTGAGACTCTGTCACCGAACATATGAACACAACAGAACAGAATTAATACATTTAGGGATGCCAGGTTTGGGTGACTGCTGCTGCGTCTTTTGTCTGTTACAACAGCTTGCTTGGGATCAGTGGATTGGCTAGTTAAAGGTTCATCTGTTCCCATGCATTTCCCTTCAGCACAGACTGTACAGTACCCAGTACACACAGCAGGGGGCAGCGTTGAATTACTCGAATCCTGTTTTTTTTCCTCATAATTTCTTGCTCCTCTTTACCCTCTCACACCCCCCCTTTTTCCTTTCCATTTTTATATTTTTTTCCTGTGAGTGCTTAGAAACAGAGATTTCCAGACTGGCTCCGTCTCTGCGTCTCTCTAAGCCTGCACTGACATCACCTTGCATGGTTTTGTAACATTAATGAGATGGAAGCTATACAGTTTTTCATCCTTTTTTCGGTGTCAACGTTTCTCTTTTAAGGTTGCACCATTTAAAGCCTAAAGACACGGTTTTGTCAAAGAGGACAGTGCATCGGACTCAGCGGGTTGCACCCTTGCCAATTGACCCCTCCACCCTTTCATCCTCTGGAATACCCAATCGCTCTCTCTGATCTTTACGCTTGCACAGAGGAGGCAAGACTGCAAGTCTTCCTCTCCCTCGTTCTCTCCTCTACCCTCAATATCTCCGGTTTCCGTCCATACCTCCCTCCCTGCCTCTCTCTTTCTCGGTCCATCCCTCCAGGTCTCGACTACCCTCCCTCTACCCTCAATCCCTCCTTGTTCCCTACCATCTCTCTTCCCTCCCTCCCTCCCTCCATCCCTCTCCATCTTTCCCTCCCTCTCTCTATCCTCCTCCCTCCTACCCCTGATTGGTTTCCGATCACATCTCCCCACATCCACTGTTTCCCACTATCCAGGAATACAAGCAACAAAAGCCCTGTAATGGCTTTGCCTGTTGTTGAGCAGTGTGTGTATGGACATGCAGATCCTCCTGAGTTGTTCTATTAACACACAGCAGCACCGGGGGCAAAGGGGCTGCAGGCCTGCCGCAGAGTGTCAGAACACCATGCATCACTTTACCTTCTCTCGTCTACCTACTTTATACCTGTCGCCCTGATTCTCTCTCGCTCTCTCGCTCTCTTTCTCTTTCTTTCTCTTTCTTTCCCTCTGTCTGGCTCTCTCTCTCTCTCTCCCCCCCCCTCTTTCTCGCTCTCTCGGTTACTAGGACGCGGAGTGATCAGTCAGTGACTTGAGCAGGAGCGTTAGGGAAGCATCCTTGTGCTGCGTAGCTATGGGCTATTTGTAGCGTTTCACTGTGTTGTCCTCTGCTTGCATTCCTCTCCCTCATGTAAGAAGAACTGTAGCCGTACCTTGTTGTGCCGGCAGAATAAACACTACATCACCCAGGTGTGTGTGTGTGTACATATGTAGTGGAAGAGGGGAAAGAGGGTATGTAACTGCCAAGTATTGACCTTTCACTAGCCTGAAGACAGAACGAGACGGTGCTAAGCCCGTTCCAAAGAGAGACCGTGGCCGTAGCCTAGAACCGCCTCTAATGTATGTATATGTATTCTTAACTGAGGAATAGCTTTCTTGGTAATTGCTTTATCAATCTGTGTTCTCCTATCCTTGCCGTCTCATTTCTATCGTCTATCGCTCTCCTATTACCTCCCCCTATCTCTCAGTTTGCTCCAATGCATTTGCATGTATGTACACACACACACAAACAAGCACATTGCCAAAAGCATGCACACTAGCAGGCACGCATGCATGCACACTAGCAGACACACACACGCACGCACGCACGCACGCACGCGCGCACGCGCGCGCGCACGCACGCACGCAC
>JAOSLM010000115.1:6184521-6195132 GCA_025629765.1 Eleginus gracilis | reverse complement strand
TAAAGGAGGATAATGAAGGAGTCTAGCTAGAGACCTGTTGGTTAAAGGAGGATAATGAAGGAGTCTAGCTAGAGACCCTTTATCTGAAGGAGGATAATGAAGGCGTGCTTCACTCACTCCGACCTGCTCCAGGAGCCCCATGAGGCGGGAGGGTGGCACCACGCTGACCTCCCTCACCAAAGACTGGGCGATGGCTCGCCGCCGCTTCTCCTTCCCGCTGCCGCCCGGGTACGCCTGCAGGGGGCAAACATTTGCAGACATCTGCTTGGCTAGTCAGAGCTTAGCAACATGTTCCCATCTCTGCTGGGGTCGGCAGCAAGTTATCGAAGATTGGTCCATAGTTTTATTTCGCCAGCTGCAACATTTTTTTATTTAGTTCCTTAGTAATTAGGCTTTAGCTGTAACAGACTGTTAGCGACCACGGTCTGATCTGATGTTAACATGCCATTAATGACCATTAGTGACCATTAGCAACGTCTGGCAACTTGGACCACCACATTTAGAGCAGGGTGGGGCGTACAGTTAGGTTCAGGCAGGCTCCCAAAACACACACACAAACAAACACACACACACACATACACACACACACACACAATGGATGTGTTGGGGTGTCTACCTCCCGGGGGTCAAAGAAGGCCCTGGTCAACAGGCCCTCCAGGTGTCTGAACCTCCCCGGCTGGCTCCTCTTCAGCAGCAGCATGGGTTCTGTCTGCTTCATCAGCGACCGGGCCGCGCCCACCTCCCTCATCTCGATCAGCTCCAAGACCACCTGAGAGCGGGGAAGAGAAAAAGAGTTCCTTGCTCTGTTCTGTCGGTTCAAATTGTGTGTTTTTATTGGTATTCTTTCTTTGGGATAGTGTTTTGTGTGTCTCATGGGTCCCAAATGTTTGACATATGTATCAACTCTTATGTTTGTACTACATAATCATAGCCGCTCACGTTCATACTGTGATTTGTCACGCCATTTGGGCTAAACTATGCAATCTCTTCATCTTTACAGCAAAATGCAAGCTAGAAAAGCGCATGGACTGCCTGCATACTTCACGACTGCTGCCTCACGGCGACTTTAAACCAGAGTGGCTTTGGACAAGAGCATCTGCTAGACGACCAGACAGCAATGCTTCATTGACTACACTGTTCCACACTCGGATACCCTGCCTCTGATTAATAAAGAACCATTTAAGTGTGAATGGGCAACGTGTGAAGGGCTAGGGGGGGTGGGGGTGGGGTCCCGCCTGCTCGTAGAGGTCCACCAGCGTGTCCTGGGGCAGCTTGAGGGACTGGATGGCGAGGAGCACGGCATCCCAGTGTCCCCGGGTGACGTCCAGGACGAAGCTGTCGATTGACTCCACGGTGTTGAGGTACACAGTGGTCTCCTCCTGCAGGGCGCTCAGGGTCCGGTACAGCCGGTTCTCCTTCAGGTACTGCATGATGAGCCGGATCACACTGCCAGGGGAGTGGGGGGACTGTTGTTATGACAACTTTATAAACAAATTAGCCATTCACTTCAGAATTGAATCCCTAAGACTTTTCTCGGTGATGGTGTCTATTTCGAATGTTGTTGTTTTCTTTTGAAGAGGTTTCTGTTGAATGGGTGGACGATGGCTGGTATAAGCAGCCTCCCCTGGCCCAAAACAGACTGATTGGACTCTTTAAATCAGAGATGTATTGTCCTGGCAGTTGAATCAGATCAAAATATATTGGCAGCAAGGTCACTGGATGTCATGACACAAAGATGACTATAAACTTATTTGATCAACAAAATTCCTTTACCTGCAGAGCTCCATATGGCATGGATACCGGATAAAGACACATGCAGTGATGGTGATTTGATGGGGAGGTTGCTTAGTTCAGAGGGGTCAACAGACCCACTAATCATGTAATTACTCCTCAGAACGTTTACAGTTACAGATATAACTTGCTAAATGTGCCGACACAGAAGAAAGAAAGAGTGTACAGCGAGACCCACAGGAATATTACAGAATAAATAGAATTTTTTTAATTTGATGTCATCTGACTGTGAGTTAAGCTGGGTTACTTATTCCCCCTTCTCTTGTGAGGAAAAAAATACAAAACGATTAAAAAAAAAGAAGCTAAAAAGCATTTTCATTCCACTAAGAAACGCAATCACCTATGTAGATGCAAACCTAGAACTCAAACCCAGACATTTTGAATACCCTACTTACTCTGCAGATTCCATGATGTCCTGCTTGCTGAGTAGGATGCTGGCGCTGTGGATGATGCAGCTGCACAGTGCTGCTAGCCAGAGCCACGTGAACGAAAGGTCCACCCACTACACGTGCGTTTGTATTTCGCATTTTTCTGTAGGCGAGACCTAACCCCCCTAGCGCCCATAGCCCTTATGATGGACGCATGCAAACTAAAACACATCACCGTGCACGCAGTAGAAATACCCTCAACACGCACATAACAACATGCAGCCGGAGTGACTACAGCCTCACGCACACCGCTGAACAGCACCGAAGGACAGACCTCATGTCTGAGGCTCGCATGTCGCGCGTGCCTCCACAATGCAGCCCTATAAATAACACTTCATCATGATGAAATTATCAATTAGTAGTTAACATTATTATATTAAGCATAATTTATGACTATTCTTTTCTTAAACTCTTTCTTGAGGATTGGCTTTTTTCAGAAACGCTGAATAATAATGATTCTAAAAGTATAACTCGTTCCCATGTCTTCTCCTGGTATATGAGGTCGTTTTGGGAAGTGTTGTTTGCAGGGGAGTATGCATCGTTTCTCGATCGTATCTCATCGACCTGCAAAACCACAAGTTCCTGTTTACCTGATGAGAATGAAATAGGCCTACACATAACATGCTGACAACAAGCCAATTTATAAGCTTAGATATAACATCGTCATCGGTGTTCGGATTTGACAACTACGTGGGAGTTAGGCCTAATCATTTTGTCTGTTAGGCTAATTGCATTTATAATGGACTAATTTAGTCTGTACAAAGCTCATTAAGTCCTTTTACAAAACTAAAGTAAAATAGTTTTCTCTCAAAAGTGCATGTCAGTCAGGCTCGCTGCTGGTCTGCTCGTGGTCTTGGTTCATGACTGTTCTCCAGTGTATTTACATACCGCGGTGGATACCGCCAAAAAGAAAATAGGGAGAGAAGAGCTTCAAATAGGGCCTCCAGCCTCTTCCCGGGTAGGATACTTTCCTGTGGATCATCGATACACGCTAACGGGCTGACAATATCGGTGTCGTTTTGTGACTGGGATACCCTAATATGCATTCTAAAAAGATGCAAGGCAACCTGACGAAAAATGAAAAGTTCACGACTCCGGTGAGGACAGTCAAGCTATGTCAGCTGATGAAGTGTATTGTCCGTTGTACATTCTTAAAACCCTAACAAGACACACTAAATACCAAGATACCGATCGTCCGCTCAGCCTGCACTCTGCTGACCGTCTACAACTCGGGCACTAGAGAGAGTCACCACCCCAGCGTGAAGTCCGCCTGCAGCCTGCTGGAGATCAGTGTGATCTCGGTCACCTATCTAGCAGTGTATGACAGATCTTCCACAAGATGGAGCAAAAAAAAAGGTTTTGTTGAAGCTATGGGAAAAAAGGAAACTGGACCAAGGATTGGCCCGAGAACACATTCCCCATGGTTCAGAAACCAACAGAACAGGTGAACAGGCTCCTTCCTTTACATTCGTTTTCATAGTGATCAAAGAAACGCAAACAACTCTGCTCCCTCCATCTGTTTTGCCTTAGATCTCTGCTGATGCGAGGAGCAAGCTTCTGGAGGTGAAGGACTTGATGAGCATCATAGGCAGTGGAACCATGCATCTGGGGCAAAACACCCTCACATGGACCGTGGGGAAGATGCAGCTGCAGTTGAGGGTCGGTGATGTTGGCGGCAAAGGGCCTAACTTGTCAGTGGTGAGGAGGATGGATGTAGCAGGTCCCGGCTCTGACTCTGCACTGTGCAGGACTGTGGAACAAAAGGCTCCCCCCGCTGGTACAACAGCAGTGGTGTTCATGCAACATGGACAGATGCAGTGGCGATAATGTAACATGGACAGATGCAGTGGCGATAATGTAACATGGACATATGCAGTAGTGTTATAACAATCTAAAGCAAAGGGAAAAGTCACCCGCGAGGCGACTTCATCATTTATCTCTGGTACACAACATATTTCTAATAGTAGTATTATCAGGGAGACGGGAATGTTAATGTGGAGGGCCATCTTTGTTCTAATCCCTCTGTTTGTAGATGAGAAGGCTAGGGGTGTGGAGGGCCTTGAGGCTGGCCAGGTCAGCACCATTACAGCTGAGCTGGTGGCTTCTCTGACCGGTCACAAATTGAGGAGCACCTTCCAAGGCATTCATCTTACACTACACCATGGAAAGGTTTCTAGACTCTATATACTTTTTTTTTTACATTAAGTAAGTCTAAACAAGTCCCAGTGTTTCTCTGTTAATCTGATTTTAATCTCATTTTGAAAATATTTGATAGAGAACTCCACAGCATGTGGAGTCATACTGTATGTGTTTTATTCAGTTCAGGATTGCATAAGAGGATATACCCAAAACTGTGAATAAATGTTTTTGCTTCAGATCATTCTCAAGCCTCAAGGCCCTGGTTCAGGGGGTAACAGGCCCAGGTCAAGCAGCACATGGAGGAGGTATTTTCTGTAAGTAGTACTGGTAGTGGTGTCTGAAAGGCCAATTAGCAACCCAAACAAATAACCTTTAAGTTCTAAGATATAACCAACTAATCATCAACGTCCTGGATATATACCCCCTTCACTCTGATGGGGTAGCCCACACAATAAACCATGTAAAATAAATAAATCTAATTTGAGGTAGGTTGGTCCCTGGCTGAATGTCCTTAATTTCAGCAACTCATGTTGGCCATCTTCTTTGTGTCTCAGATGTACACTCTCATCTATGCAATACCCCAAGAAGACACGCCTCCTCTACGACCGACGTCTTCACCCAAAACTGCCCTTAATGGCTCGCCTGTCAAACATCCGTCCCCTGACAACAGCCCAGTTCATCCACAAACCTTCAGCAATGGAAAGTACAGAAAGAGGCATTTAAAGATACCGTCAGCATACGGCAATTGGGTCCCAAAAGGTAAGGGCTAGTCTCCGGTGAATGTTCAAGATCCTTCAAAACAGCCACCTGCGCAGAGCTCTAAGGTCTTCTAAATCCCCTAGGCTGAGAATTTAGCTAGTAACTGAAACATATGCAGATGTCATCAAGGCAGGGTGGGATAGATAAACTATTCTGGATATCACTTGTCCCTTTGCTTTTTTAAATAAGTTACATTTGGCCTTGTTTGAAGCATACCATCACTAAATCGTGACACTCAAGTACAATAATGAACCATAAACATTTGTTAATGCAGAAAAATGGTGTTACGGTATTTTTATATTGAATAGGTTAGGGCTTTACACAAACTTAAGTTTATAAACCAGTTAATCTTGATCACAACTAGTAATGATTACAGGACCAAGTTAACTAATTACAACTAGTTATGATTAGTTAACTTGGTTAATGTTTATTTCTGCATTAACTATTAGTTAATGTTTCCAAATAAACATTCCTACAGGTTGGCTGCATTAGTGGGCAAACTGAGCCCCATGGTTTAGGTAAGTCCCCGACCATGGACTACTCTGTTTACTATTAGTATATGCTACACATGAACCTCAGAAGATGATGCAATTTGATTGGTTCGCTTTCTCAGGATATTGGGCAATAACCCATGATAGAGATTTCAAACGGATATAGCATGACAGTTGTCATCACGCTAATAAAAATAAATGAATACCTGCAAAAAGTGTTGTGTGTTGACGTGTTGTATATACCAAAATAATTAATCGCCGAAGGCTCCGTGAATAGCCATTCCTCACTATTCACTTTGCCAAATAATGGTTAAATAGTTCCCAAACCAGAACATTTTGTTACCCCACAGTGTAATGGTAGGGCTTTATAACATCCATTTTGTAGGAACAAAGGGAAACGAGTCTGGCTGGTGACAAGCCAGGCACACTTTAAATCTTTTGGTCGTACTTTAAATGTTTTGAATCTGTCATGCAAAGAATGCCCTTTCGCTCGAAAGCGACTGATTCTTAGAAGTGCCTTGTTTTGGTGTCAACCTGAACTGAAGACAACACTAACGATTTCAGCAAAAAATGTTTTATTTTTTCTCCATAGTTTACTTTTGGCTGGACTCAGATTTGGATGTAGAGGCCCTAAGGGAGGAAAGGCGACGTCTCTTGGCGATCTGTTCCTGGCGTTTGTCCTTAGCCTCCTGTTGGTGGAACACAAACAGGAAATGAGGTGGACAGCTGGTTGAGGTAAAGTGGTCTTTAAAACATGTAGTAGGCTTATGTGGCAGGGAATATCCACATCACCACTTTTTAATACTAGCCCTTACGCATAGCACAAATTGTAAGACTTTCAGCCCAAAGAGTATTTAGAAAATGTAAATCCCGACTGCCATTCAAAAGAGAAGCTAAGCTTCGGGACACCTCTTGGGTACCAGCTGAGATACTAAGTTAAACAGGTGAAGTAAGGAGGTGAGGCTCGTACCTTCATCCTCTTGGCCAGCAGCTTGGCGTACTCGGACGCCTCCTCCTTGTTCTTCAGGGTGCGCTGCCTCTTCAGGGCGATGCGACGGCGCTTGTGCTGCAGCACACGGGGGGTCACCAGCCTCTGGATCTTGGGGGCCTTGGATCTGGGCTTCTTGCCTGGACAGACAAGCAAACATTGTTAGCAGACTATCATATTGAACTTTCTGTTAACATTACTGGTTGGTTTTCTTTTCCATAACATTAAACAATTATATCAAGTATGGGGTGACGATGGGCTGGCAGTTTAGAGATAGTGGGCTGTGTGTCGACTACAAAGGACCTCATAAATGCATGGAAGAGACAAACCTATTGTACACTTGAAACCTGCGTATACATCTGAAAAGATTCAATGTCAGGAGGCAAAATGAACACTCACCTTCTTTAGTCACGGGTCTCCTGACAACATACTGTCTGACATCATCCTCCTTGGACAGGTTGAAGAGCTTGCGGATCTTGCTGGCTCTCTTGGGTCCCAGGCGGCGAGGGACGGTGCTGTCGGTCAGGCCGGGAATGTCCTTCTCGCCTGCAGTCAGGCGGATGAGTAGGTGTTAGAAAACAGTCATAGAAAACAATGTATAGAAAGTATTACAATAGACGTGCATCAAGTGAGAAAGCAGTACAGTTTAACCAGCCATGGATTCGTCTGATCTTATTTGATTGGGCAGCTCTGCAATTTCTTTAGCAACTTATGTCCCCCCTTAATGACTACGGTATAGTCGGAAAGGGTCTACTGGAGTGCCAGAAAACAATGACTGAGTTGAATGAGGGAGATGCATCAAGTCTTGGCAACACATTGAATGAAACCGCCAATAGAACTTCGACTCTTAGGCAGATAGGTACAACCTCAATGATAACCTGATTTTACAAGAGCAACAGACATCATAGAGTTAAAGTAAGCCCTAGCATCCATTATTAATGAATGGATGGCATTACCGTGCCTTACTGAGCAAATGTTAACAGAAAACTCACTGTCAGGCCCCAGCATAGTTTGACATTGAATGTCAGTTCCCAAAACGGTTCACTGTCAACCATTGAGCCACTTTCAGTGCAAAAAATAATAAATAAATCCAAAAAGTGTTATCGCAAGAGTGTAACTTAACCTCTAGGTAGCTAACGATTGAAAGCACCAATAGTAAGATTGTACATCTTCACAAGTCGGCCACGCACCCTTCTTGATGATGACCAAGTTGAGGACGCTGAGGTTGGCGTCCACAATGCAGCCACGGACAGACTTGCGTTTGCGCTCGCCGGTCCTGCGGGGACGGTAGCAAGAATGCCCCTTGCTGAGCAGCAGACGCACGCGACCGTGGGTCAGCACACCCTGCTTCATGGGGAAGCCCTGCTTGTCGTTACCGCCGCTGATGCGCACCATGTAACCCTGGGGAATGGACAGGAGGGAAAGGTTAGTTACCCGCTATTGGATCTATACAGACTAGATTAGATAAGACTGGACTTCAAGTGATACCACCACACCCAAATACACCCCGCTATCCCATCCCCATGCATCCCTATTGTTGAACACTGGTTTAGATTTAGAATACAGTATGAGAAAGCAGCACAGTCTAACCAGCCATGGACAGGTCTGGTCGTATTTGATTGGGCAGCTTTGCGGTTACTGTGGCAACTTATGTCCCCCCTTAATGACTATGGTAGAGTCAGAAAGGGTCTACTGGAGTGCCCAAAACAAGTGGTTACGGTTGAAGCAGAAACAGCCAAGCACTTATTTACAAAGCCCTGTAAATGCTTTGTAAAAGGGTAGTTATGTGTAGAACTACATGGAGGACTAATATATGCCCACTATCAAGCCACCTCCTGAGCTATATTGCTTAAAATAAATGACCAACCGTCATTCATACAATGTGGAGTGGTGCATGCAATGCCAAAGCTCAAATGTAACGCAACGTTTGTTTAGCATGGGGTTATTACCAACCTGTTAGTTTAAACAAACAGCGCTGTACCGCAATGGGGTCTTGGGGTTAAATCCGTAATAAATAAAGAGGTTTACCTTCCACTCATCTCCCAGAGGGTCAGCAGGCACTTCAGTAGCCATACGCTTCTCGTAGAAGGTACGCAGCTTACGCTCATCGTCAACTTCGATCAGCTTCTGGCAGCCAGTAGCGGGAAATGAGATGTTGAGCTGCAAAGGAATCAACACATCGGGAGTTTAGGGTCTGTTGGGGACAGAAGAAATTGTAATCGCGGTTCACTGTAGCCACATCAACGGCTGTGTGCAAACGTGAGGAAACACGTTGACATAGCAGTCAATGTGAACCGGCGGTGCATAACATTTCCCTGGCTTTTCTATAAATATTAGTTTTTAAAGAACTAATACAGAAAAAGTGTGAAACTCTAAATACATATGTTCCAGGTTTGCTGTTTAGCACATTTTCGACAGTGGGCCGCCATGTTTGTTAGACCTTAGCCACCACTAGCCGCTACGACAATCAATGTGCATCTTCAACAGTAAAACAGTTCATCACGAAAAATGAAATACGAATGTAAAGAATAGAGACTTTGGCTTGATTATTTATGACAATTTTTTGAAAAAACGATTTCAAAAGCTGCTACAATTCCAAGCAATCTTCGTACCTTCATCTTGTTTAGCCCACCCTACGATGGTCCGCCACGGAAAAGAGACCGGACGTCCGCCTCGTTGTCTCACATAGGCTCGAGGTAGTATCGCGAGAACACGGATGAGGCGTTAAATGTAAACGTTTAGCACGGTATAACAATTATACAAAACATTATGAGACATAACGCACCATAATATATCCATTACAAATGTAATTTAATAGTTTAAGGATGGTTTAAAAAAATCGAAAAATTAATGGATTTGGAAAGTTGTAGTCCAATCAACACAATCATTTTATTTAACCCACTTAATAGAACCTTATTGTCTTACATTTCCCAAAACGAGAAGGATGATCAGCTACTTTATGTAAGACATCGATTACTCGCAAAAATAACTTAACTTGGAACAAAAACATTACTTGTAGCCGTAGGCTTACTGCGCTTGCGCATTCCTAGGGGTGAAGAGCAGCAGAGGCCGGCTGTCATTGTGCTGAAGATAAACGTCACGACGCGGTTGCTCTAGCAAGGACCGTGGTATAAAATGCACGCCTACGTCGATTTATTTTATTTGGCACACGTCTGGATGTTTATCAAACACTGCGTCCTGCGCACATGATCCCTGGATTGCGTTTTCACCGCTGATATTCACTCGGTACCGCAGACACCCGTCTGCGCTGTCCCCTGCAGCAACATGTCCAGCGTTAATCTCATTTTTTGGGACCAGTTGCAAGCTGGTAGTTCGGACGTGGACTGGTGTGAAGGCAATTACCTTATTTATCCAAGCATTGCGGAATTTTACAACACGGTCCGTATTACTAACTTATTGTTATTCTCCCTGTACACCGCTGTGACGTGTGGTTGTTGTTTTGTTTTGCACAATCGTTGTTTCTTTAGTATGTTAGATAATTATCATTGGAAACCAGGTATGCTACAGGCGGATTGTTTTTCTTTCCACTGCATGGCGTTTTAAAGTTGTGTTATGCTAAAAATGCAGATCTCTAGGATAGTACGCAGCATAAGTTCTCCTTTATGCGACTCTAAACAGCTGGGATGTTTTCTCTTGAGTTCAAGTTGCACTCCCTTGATTTGTTTTTCTCGTCTCATTTTGTCTATGTTGAAATCGGCAAAGGAGGCTCATCCTTTCTGCTGTTTTGGCAATATGTATATCTGTTTGAACGTTTTGCTCACTTTTTTTTTCTTTTTGCCATTTCAGATCAGCAACATATTGTTTTTTGTTTTGCCGCCTTTATTAATGTGCTTATTCCGCCAATATGCAACCCATTTCAACAGTGGGATATATCTAATATGGAGTCTTCTAGTGGTTGTTGGTAAGTTTACTGGCATATCATAAGTGTGTGTGTGTGTGTGTGTGTGTGTGTGTGTGTGTGTGTGTGTGTGTGTGTGTGTGTGTGTGTGTGTGT
>JAOSLM010000115.1:6153022-6165118 GCA_025629765.1 Eleginus gracilis | reverse complement strand
ACAAATCATAAATGCGTGGCGCACACATACGTGTCACTAATTCACTTACCCCCCCCCCCCCCCCCCCCCACAGGCACACAGTTGCAAGGTCATCAGCTATTTGCTGAACTTGGAAGAATACTGTGTCTGCTATAAAAAGTTTAAGAATCGACTAATACCAAATACCAAAACACACTGATCAATATCAAAATGTTGATCTATTGTTAGTTTTTTTGACCTAATGTAGAAAATAAATATGGTTATAAATACAATCAATCCTAAAACCATTACAATAGGTACTTTCTCCATGTTTCACAACTGTGCTGATTAAATGTTGAACTCATATTTAAGCATTCAACAATTACTGACGTCACCAATTTATGACTATCTGAAAAGTATATTAGAATGGACTTGATAATTCATATAAAAAAATATCACTAATGGGTGTAGTAGGATCATCCATCAAGGGAGAACGCCTCCGGAAAGTCGAGATATGTTGGGTCATTGATGGAGATATTGGCTACAACAAAAAACACACTCAAGTATGTTGATCAAAATGTTATTTGGATATAGGAAGGTTTAGAACTGACACATTTGCATTGATACATTGGATTGGTTTAAGTTGTAGGCCTATAGGCCTACGTAGCTGTTCATCATCAGTCTCTCCCTAAGCGTGACGTAGACGACACCCATGCTGGGGCACAATGTTTGGTGTGTTGTTGGTTGGTGAATGATTTTTAATATTTTTATATATTTTTTATCTTATAGCGACGTCTTTCCAACGTGCATAGTACAACCGTAGCCACGGTTCATTCATACGATTCAAGAAATTGGTTAATGGTGACGTCGCCCCAACGTACCTTGGTAAATATAACATTCATATGTACCCTATATAACTTAAATAGCCTATTGCAATAACAATACCTTCAGATGTTAATGGGTCTACTCAACGCAGTCGTGTAGTCAGTAGGCCTACTTATGGAAATACAAATGAAAAGTCGTTTACATTTAATGCGATCTCTACTACTTGATTAATCTAATCAATCATATGAAGCCAATGCTGTCGATAGTGCATGAGCTGATCAGTCATATAAAAAAGCATCCCCTGGCGCACCGGATCTATAGATAGTCGAAGTGATTGTAAAAAATCTCTGCTTGACGAGTTAATGATTGGCTGCTTATCCGCACTTAGTACTTAGCGTGGAGTTTGGAGTCTGCCCTCCACTCTGCTAAACCAGAATTGTAGTCGCTCCGATCTGTTGGGATCCTCTCCTGTGGCCTCCGTGTGCCAGGCACTGAACGTTAAACTCGTGTGGTGATAGACCGATACCTCCACAATGTTACAACTGGTTGTGCTCTTGCTTTGCACAGCGGCGGTTGCTATCGATTCTAAGAAAGGTGAGTCACTTTTGTTTTTATCATTTTTTTAGGACTGAATCCTAGTGAGTCAGAACCACTCTTAAAAGATGAGGTTGGGTAATTTGGGATGACTAAAAATTAAAATTAGGCTACTGTCATTGGTCAGATAAAAGCTCGAATACACGCAATAGAACCAGGATTATTTATTAATGACATCTCATCTATGGTGCCAGATAACCGACTAAAACGCTACACTGTTACAGAATGGTGACCGTTTTTTACTCTTCAACTTGAAACTGAATTTGACTCCCTTTAATTAAGTCTTCATAAAGTAAAATAACTATGATATATAATCAAGTTATCGTAATGTAAAATCCAAATACATAGATACTGACAAAAGGTCTCTATATTTCAGTGAATCAGAAATCTGAATCAAACAACCAATACCAAGTGCTACCAATATATCACATAGTACATCATATGTTGGTTCTCTTGATTGAATGTTGCTGTGAAATTACCAGCAGGCGTTAACAGACCAACATCCCAAGTCAGTAGGCCTAGTGGAATCATGTCGGCTGTAGCCACCAGTCCCCCTGTGATTAGGTGATCTATCAGAACGTGACACGTCAGTGCTGGCCTGTATCTCCACTCAAAGTGATTGCTAAATCAGACCTTTTTCATCGCTTCAGCCACAGAGATAATTTTATCTTTTCAGATTGGTAACAAGCCCTGTTAATCCATGACTGGTTGTAAACCAGGCCCTGTCTGTATGGACCCTCAGCTAAAGTCACATCAAGTAGATTCAGCCTCTCACACCAGGCCCTCAATGATGGGCCCTTGACCATGACCCCTTCTTCAACATATCACATTATATCTGAGGAATTGTATGTGAACATAACATTATCTGTTGAAATATATGTCTACATAACGGTGCACCATAAAACGCCCGCTATAAACGACTGCAATATAAATTGGCCTCAGTATTATTCTAAACCCATGTTACTAATCATGTTAGTAACATGGGTAGTAAAATAAATCAAGGATCCTGCATCAAAACAATTGGTACGCACCATTATGTTTGTGTGGTTTAGAGGACCTGTTTACTAATAATACACAAGTCAGTTTAAAAAGTCTGCATTCCAGTGAGTTTCTCTGAATAAAAGCCCAGTGAAAGTCCCCCCTCTCGGTCTCTCTGGTCTATCTGGGTCTCCACATCTGCTGACATGGTTGTGTTGACTCTAGATGTTGCTGCTGGGCCCAGACTGGACAACCACCAGCTGTATAAGTTCAGCTACAGGACGGAGGTGCTGTTGGATCGGGCCGGGGGGTCCAAGCTGAGCAGCGCGGGGTATCGGATTACCAGCGACGTGTCCGCCCATCTGGTGTGGAGAGACCCAGGGAGTAAAGACGACCAGCTCATCCAGCTAGCGGTATGTCAACACGAATCAGAGGTCGAAGGAACAACATAGCTGACTGAGTATACCGTTGTTTTTGTTGTCCATCAGGATCTAAATGAAACTGGTCTTTAGGCTGGCGCAGAGACGATGTCCATCAATACTGATGAAAAATAGAGAGACACAACTAAATTATTAACAGTCCTTGACAAATATAGATCAAAATATTAATGTTTTCTCATCTGTACTGTATTTAACTAATACATTAAACAGGGCTTAGGTTTTAAGAGTATTTTATAGCATACATTTAAACACAAGATTTTATATAAAGTACGGAAATCCATGTAGTTTATGAAGTGGTATCTAATATAAGATGCCCATCCTCCCATCAGATGTCCGACATTGGGGTGGAGAGCGTGGCCCCGTCCTCTAAGAGGGGCCTCCTCAAGGGGTCCACTGCAGAGAGCCTGATGGGGAAGGGGCCCCTGGGGGCTCTCACACGGCCCTACATGATCCACCTCAGGAATGGCAAGGTAGGGACCCTACCTTTTGACTTTTTCTTTTGGTTCTGTCATGGAAATGTTTGTTTTAATTTTTGTTTGTGTTTGTGTTTTATCTATAGTTACTGTTGTGGTTTTGTTATCAGAATGCAGATAAACACATGAAGCGTACCTAAAGTGATAAACCCAGACATGTAAAACTGTTGACTGAAGAGTTTATGTCTTGGTCAATTGTAGTATATTTTTACACTAATTGTCTCTCTTATCGTAACTATCTACTATATATATATGTGTATGTGTGTGTATTATTTTTTTCTTTTTATATATATTTGTATTATCCTAAACATTCTCCTTGTTATAATTTGAGTAATCAACAGACTTTACCAAAATATGATTTTCAAAAGAGTTTAAAGTTCAGATGTAGTATAAGTATTAGTCTTTATCTCACATGATAGGGTGATGATGTTGGCAAGGTAAATAAATCACCCCTCACACTCTGTGCTCAAAGGTCAGGGCGGTCAGAGGAGCGACAGGAAGCAGAGAGTTGTCTTTAAGAATACTTTCTGTTTCAGTGTTTCGTGGCACCGGAAGATAAGGCATAAAAGATACAGACCTTCACTAGAATCCCTGATCTAGGCTGAGTAGTGCAACCTCTAGTGGGCCAAATAAACAAGCCTTTAATGGGAGTCCTTTAACTGCCAGACTCTGGTTTATCTGAGAGACTAAGAGAATGAAATGTGATTTGTTTTATATGAATGAGTGTGTGAAGACGGTGAAGAGCATTTGATGATGCTGTTTATTTGGAAATGTTATCTATGAATTACTCCATGTTTCTAAGTATCTTAGTAGGTCTTTGGTTTTAATTCTTAATTATTACATTTCTGAAATTCTGTTTTCATTTGTTTATATATTAATTGTATTACTACTTCCTTTACTAAAAGGGACGTTCAAACAGACACCATATGTTTAAACTAACGTCTGATTGTTTCCTACTTTAAATCAGGTAAAGGCTTTTTACTCTTATCGAGAGGAACCAGCGACTATCAAGAACTTGAAACGAGGGTTGGCTAGCCTACTGCAAGTCCAGCTCAATACCGGGAAGGTCATTGAAGTAAGTCCACAACAGGTTTTGCTTCTGCTTTAATGGTTTTATATTGGAGAAGTTTCGTTATGTGCCTGAATTGACCCAAATGTCTAAATGTACAGCAAAAAATAAAAGGGAAATTATTTATCTTTAAAGCAATTAAAGATAAATAATTCATATTTTTTTGCAGTGATACAGTTTATTCTAACGCCATTGTTGTTGCTATGCAAAGTATTCATGTTATACCCCAACCAAAATATTACGAAAATGATGTAACCAAATTATCTTAAAACCAAATTCAATCAACGCATTCACTCTGACACATATACAAGTGTCACTGCATGGGACTTAAACTAAATCAAAGGGTCTGCTGCCAACAGAACGATGTGTCCGGGAGGTGTACCGTCCAGTACCGAGCCACCAAGGGACAAGTGACCAGAACCAAACTCCTAGAGACCTGCCAGACCGCCGAGACAGGCTTCACCACACACAGCCAGGTCCGTCCACATTGCAACCCCCCCCCAAACAACGCTCCCGAATTACACCGTGGCACACAGCTAATCATCAGGCTGCATGACGTCTGAACAGGGGTCCTGATCCCTGATCTTATTTGTCTAGGTGTTGGGTGTGTCCAAGAAAGCCAGTTCTGTGACGTCATTCACACTGAGCGATGGTTTCATCGAGTCCGCCGAGGCCGAAGAGGTTCACATACTGGCCGCCAACTCCCGCAGATCGGCAGGCGTTAAAGTTGTCTCCAGGTAAACGCACGGTTTCGGGACGCTAACTTGAAAGCGACCCCACTTGTGATATAACAAGCCCATAGATTTTCTTTTGTCTCGTCAACCTCACACCTGTTGGTAAAATAGGGGCCGAAGAAAAGAGAAAACGATTCAATGTAATGTGTCTGAACTTTGTATTTACCAGACAAAGCCTTAAATTTGTGGGGAGGGCGGCGGGGCCACTGGAGGTCCCTGGGAAAGACGTGGCGAGCGTTGTGGCATCCGTTGATGCTAAACTGGCAGCGGTTGGTGTCATGGCTGAACAGGTCAAGTCCCAATGCAAGGGCTGCCCTACGGTGAGTTCATTACCATATCATATCTGATGATGTCATGTTATTACAAATTATGATGTCAGATCATAGCATAATGTCATCCTATACCATATTAGATACATCACATTGTGTTCAATTTAATGTTGGGTTTATGATTATTATTTGATATATTAGATCGTCATCAGTCATGCAATTTTCTGAACGTAACCAAATTCGCTTTTGAAGTAAGTTGGAGTCAATGGACCTTATTCACCCAGCGGCCATCTTGGTTCCATCTAATTCAGTTCCATCACCCAGCTAGCGTTCAGAATCAAGATGGCTACTAGATGAATAAGTTGTCAGTTGATGGCCATCTCCACCACTGAGCTCTGACACCCTTCCTCCTTCTCCTGTTCCCTTGGTTAGCTGGTGGAATACTGGCAGGCCAACAAGGATCAGTTTGAGCCGGAGAGGCTATCCAAGGCCATGGCCCCCCGCAGCTTCCTGGCTTTCATCCAGAGCATCAGGAAGGCAACCGAGAAGGAGATCCTCAGCGTGCTGAAGAGTGCCAGCAAGACGGCCCTGTAAGAATCCTACTCCTCCTCCAGCACCATCTCACACCTGCATTAGTTCCCCACACTAAGATGCCTCTCTGGTTAACTGTATGTCTATCTGCCTGCCTGCCTGTCTGACTGTCTGTCTGTCTATCTGTCTGTTGTCTTAAGGTCAAAAAGTAGGGAGACTTTAAGGATAGGATTCCTATATAGTTAGAAGTTAATCACAACACGTAGGATTAGGAAGCCTCAATTGTTCACAGGATTCCTCACATTGCATCTCGTGGTATATAATATACATGTTCTTATTCACTAAGGGGTTTCAGAGCCTATGATATTGTTCACTATGGAGCTACCCTAGCACAATACTAAACCCAGTGTGGCCTCCCGGGTGAGCCTTTGCTTCTCCACCTACTGACCTCCACCTTCCACCGCTCTTCCACCAGCCCTCAGGTGGTGGACGCCGTCACCTCTGCCCAGACGCCAGCCTCTCTGGACGCCATCCTGAGCTTCCTCAACTTCACGGACGCCAAAGGCCTGGTGCTACAGGAGAGGTTCCTGTACGCCTGCGGCTTCGCGTCACACCCCAATGAGAGAATGCTACAGTCTCTCCTGGTTGGTACCTCTCTCTCTGCTACAATGGGTCTCCCAGTTCTGTCTACTGTATCTACGGACACAGGGGTACAACCCACTGCCTTGAGGTCCAAGCTCCTGGAGCAGGTTCCAAGAAATGGAGGGTTATTTAGTTATTGAATGTGGCCATTCATCCTCCATTTTAAAACCATAGTTCTAGTATCTAATAAATGAGGAATCCATGAGATTAAACTGCAGCTGGCTGTAATGAAGTATTGTGTACGTCTTCTCAGGACATTTCCAAGGGCAAGATCGGCAGCAGTGAGATCAAGGAGTCGATCGTGATCATCATGGGAGCTCTGGTGAACAAGCTCTGTCACAAAGGAGGCTGCGACTCCCCAGTAAGTCTGCTAAGACCCTGATCCTGTGTAGTTCAACTTGAAGAGCATGGTGGTAACCCTGCCAGGGTCAGAATGTATGCACTCAAAGGCGTCCACCAAATGGCACACATAGTTTCAGTCTAAATCTCTGGATTGTTGATGAGGATAACATTGGGCATGTAATAGTAATTTAAAAACCACATGGTATCACTATATTTGATAAAGTTGGCTCTTACGGGTAACAAGAAAACACTTGAACTGTCCAGAAACATCTATCTTCTGTTCCCCCTGCAGACAGTGGTGGAGGTGAAGAAGATGATCTTGGAGGGTCCTGAGAGCACTACGGTTGAGGCAGAGATTCAGATGTTCCTCCTATCCCTGAAGAATTCCCTGCTCCCCGAAGCCATCCCCATCTTCACCAAGTACGCAGAGTCTGAGGTGGGAGCCTTCTGCACCATCGCCCTCAGCGCCCTGCAGAGATACGACACCAAGCTCATCACCGAAGAGGTAGAGGACACATGATGATGATGATGAGGGAAACGATACTAGAGACGATTCAGTTTGTGTTTGACCCAACTGCGGTTGGGTCAAACACCTCTTGTTGGACAATTCCCTGTTTTCATGAGGAAATAGTTTGTGTTTACTTAACCAGGAAAGGTCATGAAAGGTACAGGCTGACAACATGAAACAATATATCCAACAAAAATAAATGAGACAAAGAATGAACCTCAAATCATCCATCCATTGAGCCATCCATCCAATGGTTTAGCAAATCCCCCAGAATGTGAACGTGATATTCAATGCAACTTTGAATATTGGTTTAAGGTGAAGAGCATGGTGAACCGGATCTACCACCAGAACCGACGCATCTACGAGAAGAACGTGAGATCAGCAGCAGCTGACGTCATCCTGAGCAGCAACCCCTCGTACGAGCACGTCAAGAACCTGCTCCTGTCCATCGGGAACCTGCCCCACGAGATGAACAAATACATGGTGTCCAAGATCCAGGACATCCTCCGCTTTGAGCTGCCAGCCAGGTATTGGTCGGTGTATTGTTGTGAAACATTATGCGTCAAAAAACGAGGCGACCCCCTTCCAACACCATCGCTCTGTAAATGGCATATATAACCAAATGTGTGGAACATTATCGCGTTCTCATAGATTTTCTCTATTCTCTACTCTCTCTATTCTATTTATTTCATTATTGCAGCAAAGTCGTGCGCCATGCCATGAAGGACATGGTGTCTCATAACTACGACCGTTTCGCCAAGGTGGGCTCGTCCTCTGCATACTCCGGCTTTATGGCGAGTAAGTGAAAACTGAAATTGTATTATTTTATTCGATTTGAATGAGCATCAATGTTTTGTTGTACTATTTGAAATAAAACAAACACCTCGACACCTTTCGATTACGTTTTGTTAACAGTCCCCCCCCCCTCCCCGCTTGACCCAAC
Source organism: Eleginus gracilis (assembly GCA_025629765.1). Taxonomy (NCBI): domain Eukaryota; kingdom Metazoa; phylum Chordata; class Actinopteri; order Gadiformes; family Gadidae; genus Eleginus; species Eleginus gracilis. The sequence goes on along the minus strand of JAOSLM010000115.1, from coordinate 6,156,812 downwards.
TCTAATCCCTGTAATGTTCTACAAATGTTGTTCAGAAACGGCGGACGTGTCGTCGACATACAGCCTGGACATCCTGTACTCGGGCTCTGGCATCATGAGGAGGAGCATCATGAACATCTACGGAGCCAACAGCGGAGGCACGCTGCACGGCCTGCAGGTGACCCAACCACGCCACTACAGCAATACATAGAAAGCCCTGAGGGCCAGCAGTGACCTTCTCTGGTGAACGACCGTAATGGTTATTGCCAGTGCCATTCTCTTATTGGCTGAGATGGTGCCAGATGTCATTTGAGGAAAAAGTACAAAAGCCATCCATTCAATCCAACTAGGGTTCTGGTTGAAAGTTAACTCATTGAGAGTAGTCTATGTCGGTTTATATTGGTTTTCTAGTTCACTAGATCAATTGTTGTCAATCTTTGGTGTGTTTTCATTGACAATGCCCTCAATTGAACACACAGTACAGCATCATGTCTGTCATTGCAGTTTCTCAACTCTTTCTAAATGTAGTGAGAAAGGAGCCGCAAGTATCCTCCAGAGGCCAATGTGAGCCTGACTCTAATGAAGGATTTCCCATGATCCCCCAGGTGGCCATCGAGGCCCAGGGCCTGGAGACACTGATCGCGGCCACACCCGATGAGGGGGAGCAGGACCTGGAGTCGTACGCGGGCATGTCGGCCCTGCTCTTCGACGTCCAGCTGCGGCCCGTCACTTTCTTCAAGGGCTACAGCGACCTCATGTCCAAGATCTTCTCCATGTCCGGGGATCCCGTGAACGTGGTGAAGGGGCTCATCCTTCTCACCGACCACTCTGAGGTTTGTGTGGAGCCACTTTTACTCATTTGTGATAAAGATTGCAATAAATTCCATGGATGTCTTTAATGGTTAAGTGGTTTAGTAGACGTTTTTCTAATTCAGGTGACTAACAGGATGCCTACAGTTTAGGCTGTGGACACTGGGGATTTAACCTGGTACTTCTCAGGCAGGGAGTTGAACAGCCTAAAATCTAAAATGTTAGACTATCAGGACATCTTTTCAGTACACTCTTAACTAAAGAGTGCAGAACAATTAACGTGAAGAGCATTTAATTGATTGGGCACAGGACAGTGTAGAGGTTAGGGTGTTTTAGGGTGTTTCCCAGCCAAACATTACTGGTTTCATGCCCCACTGGCTTCAGCCTACCTGCATCCTTGAACAAGAAGCCTAAACCTGACCTTCTCCCTAATAGCATTTGTCTCAATACACTGTAGGTCACTGAATGACTAAGTAGTGTAATAGGTATTTCATCCAAATATACAGCATTATTTGTCTATCTAGTTACAGCGTATCTAACGTATAGGTCTGTTTCCCTCACCCCCGTGTTTGCAGGTTATTCAACTCCAGTCCGGGGTGAAGGCCAGCGCTGAGTTCCAGGGGGGTTTAGCCATTGACATCTCTGGAGGCATGGAGATAAGTCTGTGGTACAGAGAGTCCAAAACCAGCGTCAACAATAGGTACTGTTGACACACACAATCCTTATGGGAATCATGCTTTAACGATTAAACTCTTCTTATTCTCTTCTTAATGGGTTTTCTTGTATAGATATTTTAATGGGTTTTTAAAGTACAGTTGACAAAAGACAAAAACCTACTGTTAAAAGCCGTTGAACATTACAAGGGACCCTTTTGTGTTCAACGTTTTTTTTTATATTAATGAAATATCTTCCACTAATACAAAGGATAGAGTAATGTTTGTCCAAATGTTTCTAATTTTAACCCTTTAACCCTTCAGAATCAGACCAAAGCGTAAAAGCAGTGTAGTCCAAAAGCCAATCTAGCTAAAATACCTGCTATGTGAATTTGCAAGCAAACTGCTTTTACTAAAAACTTTGTCAAAACATTGATAAGAAAATCTTTCTCCCTTGAATGCTATTTGTCATAGTTGACCTATGGCTGCAACATACAGGGATATAGGGCAAAGACCAACGAGGCCCACAGACGCACACACACACACACACACACACACAACCTCTAATCCTTAATGGGGGATTGTTTCTGATGGACTGACTATGTCACTTCTGGAAATAGACGCTGCGTTGTTGCAGGGTTTATGAAGGCCTCTGTCCGCCTATATGTGTTCTGTATGTGATTCATTTCTTCCACTGGCTGCTGGACCCGGGCCACATTTGAGTGTGTGTGTGTGCCAGCATGTGTTTGTGTGTTGCTATTCGCTCCTAGCCTGATGTGGGAGCACTACCTCGGACAATCAGCAAGTTTGTTGGTAGTCTGCTGAAGAAAACTTGCCCAGGCATATACCAGATAACTCATCATGGAACAGGGGGATTTTATTAAAAATCTTGGACATAAAGAGTTTGTTAGAATCATTCAGAATGACTTTAAATGAGGAGCACAACCATGGTGGCTTGTCTTCTTATGTAGCTGCAAAACAAAATGGTGCACGTTTGAAAGGTTTCCCTTATGCTTGTGTGTGGATTGTCCCACCGATGTACAGCTCAACGCTGCAGGACACACACATCCACACACAAGCCCCTAGGTTTCACTGGACAAACACAAGAGGGTTTGGCACACAATACATCGCAGGTACCTAGGGTTTGATTCTCACCTGCTGTCATTCTCTCTCTCTCTTTCAACTATCTTCTTCCCGGTCTGTCTGTCTGTCTCATTCCCGGTCTGCCCGTCTCATCCATAAAGCCCATGTAAGTGTATGTAGGTTCTATAGTGCACCAGTTTTTAGAGCCATATACTAGACTAGACTTCTAGACTAGCATAGGGTCTGGTGTTCCGGGGCCAATATCGGGGGGCCTCACATCGGCTTGGCCCTGGCAAAGGGGGTGTTAGTGACAGAGGCAGGTGAGAAGATCAGCATAGTTGTTCCTCTGCCACTCTCATAATAGCCCGGAGGGCGGCTAAGGCATAAGGGACCACAACCGCAGCCCCCGCCGTGCCAAGTCATTTCTTTACTGGCGGCTCTAAAGACGATGACATTTGGGTATGAGCTGCGATTCATAACCCTCTTTTTATTTTACGCACAGACCACGTGGCTGTTGGTACCAGACGCCAAGAAGCTCACCTTTTAGTGAGATTAAAAAAGTCTAATATGATTTTTTTTTGTGATCCCGCACAGGGGTGCTCTGGTTGTCACTGGCAACGTGACTGTTGACATGGACTTCGTCAGAACGGGGATGGAGGTGAGCTTTGAGACGGAGTCTTCGTTGGATTTCATCACCACCGTCCAGTTCTCCAATTACCCCTTCCTGGTCTGCATCCAGATGGACAAGACAACCTTCCCTTTCAGGTATCGTAAAAGATGAACCCCCCACCCTCTGTTACCCCAGCCATCGAGGTCGTAGCAACCTTATCGGTAGCCATGGGTTTTATTTTGAGGTCTGGTTACTCAATCTGCAAATTTGAGTTTAACGTCCTGGTGCTCGGTTCTCTTTCTAGTGAGTACCTGACCAAGTACGAGAGCCTCCCGTCGGGGAGGAGCTCTGTGTCACGTAAGGGCAGGAAGCAGCTGGTGCCCGGATCAGAGTTCCCCCTTCACCAGGAGAACTCCAACATGTGCAAGAAGGTGTTTGACTCGGACTGGTAGAGCTACACGCACTAATGGCAATGCACGCTAACACGTGCTAACATACGCTAACATGTGCTAACGTATGCTAACGTTGCCAAGATGGAAGTCTTTCCTTGTTTTCGCATGAAGATTCATTGATTATCAGGGACACTCTGTGTGTGTGTGTGTGTGTGTGTGTGTGTGTGTGTGTGTGTGTGTGTGTGTGTGTGTGTGTGTGTGTG
>JAOSLM010000115.1:5643179-5654577 GCA_025629765.1 Eleginus gracilis | reverse complement strand
AGAGAGAGAGACCGAGAGAGAGAGAGAGAGAGAGAGAGAGAGAGAGAGAGAGAGAGAGAGAGAGAGAGAGAGAGAGAATCAGCAGTTTGCAATTGGTCCGTCTGTACTTTTATGCACACTGAACTGGACCGCTGGATTTTTTTGCCTGATTCACGTCTTTCTTATCACTCCGTAAGTAGTCCAGTAACTTATCAACCCCAGCGTGTCCGGTTGCTAAGCAATTTCAACGTCTTTGGTGGACTATTTCTCTGCTGAACACCACTAAGAATGGTAATTGTAAAAAGACACACTGTGTGAAGATATTTTCTAGCATTAGTTTTATTGATGAAATATTTTGAAAAAACTGAATTCTTAATGATAAATTTGTCGATCGTCGATTAATCATGCCCATCCCTACAATGCGCAAAAATAGATATTTGAATATAGTTCGAACCTATGTTTTTTTAGAAGGAATATTCAACATCGTTTTTGGAACATTGTGCAAAGTTCTGATGTGATTACATGCCAGGAAAAGTTCATTTTACGCCAAAGTTAAAATATATGCGTTTATATTTAGCTCATCAAGATTAAATATATTTCATAATAAAAGATTATGGCACATGGTGCGTTTACTGAGATCAATAGGGTGTGTACCTTGGTTTTCATATTCTGGGAGAACTCCAAGATGGTGTCCACCCTGGTCCAAGCGTCCGGATGATCCTTAAGGTTCGTCAACACCTCCTGAGCCATCCGTTGCTGCAAAACAAATACACATTATTTTCACAAAACACAGACTGCAGTCACGCCTGTATGAGTAACTGGACACTTTCAGAATATAACCAAGCGACAGGATCATGGTAAGGAAAGTTGTTGTCAGGGGAATGTTGGTCTTACAGATGAGTCGTTCAGTATATAAGTAATGTACAATGTATTCAGATACATGTCATAAAGAAGCATGTTGGGGTTAGGGAGCTCTAGGATGCCTACAGGTTGCTACTTCATCTTGCTTCCAGATTTTTGTGTGTGGTGATCATGTAGGGAGACCTTATGGAAGCGCTCCTTACCTGAGATCCGATGTCGTAGTACATGGAGTTGACAACATTGTCCAACAGGTTGATGTCCAGCTTCTGAGAGAAATCCAGCAGCTGTCTGGCTGCATGATCCGCCAACATGGTCATTTCTGCTGGCATGGAGCTGCAGGGGGTACAGCGGAGGGAGAGAGGGGGCATATCACGTTTAAACCCACACATTAACTAAACATTGTTTTTTTTTGTCCGCTTTGGCCATCCATCTACAATAAAACAGTGTTTTTGTCCCCTGAAGCGGATACATTTGAAATTGCTGGCCTTGCTTGTAGCGTGGTAAAACAACTATTTACCTGTGGTATAGCTGCATTTAAAAACACTTTGGAAAACACTAGTATGACTGAGGGAGAGACCATCCTGTGTACACTTTTAACACACAGGTGCCTGGTCACCTGCTTGGTCCAGAGAACCATTTGAAAATAAGGAATTTAGTGTGACATGTTTGGTAAATGCCAGTGTGTTCAAAGAATGCCTTTGTAAAGACAGCAGATGGCAATGACATTACAAAGTGAAACGAAACCTAAAATATAAAGATATGTGACCTAATTTGAGCCAATGCCGTCATGCTACAACATGCCGTCATTTAATTGAAGTATGCAGGAAAAACGTTTACTACGACAATTCAATGAGTTAATCTAGGGCAGTCTTAACCGGTTCAAATCAATATTTGGGTCAAAAGAAAATGTATTCAGATACAACGAATACTATAGAAACGTGTTCAGTAAACAGGTTGGTCAATTCATTTTGCAACTGTATAAAAGAGCACATATAAGCCTTAATAGTTCATGTATTTGGGGAAATATTTCGCTTTTCTGATGGCTTCGCAACACGTATGATTTCAGCATTAAAACGATGTTGACAAAATGTCATTTGAAATCTGGTTAATCCTCCCGACAACGATGCTTTACTGCAAAACACCCGGGATATTTCACCGCCTGTAACAGTGACAAGATGCAGTGACAGTCCTCCCTGTGATTCCATGTTCAGCCAGGGGTATGCCAAACCGTTAGGACACTTTCAAAAAGGTGAGTAAATGTTGCGACTAGACCGTGAAGATTATCCTCGACACACATAATACTGTGGAATAGGCCCAGAAAAGTGCGTGTGGTCGCAGCCTAGCTGGTAAGTACAGGATTGGCGCACTATAACTGTGAAACCACATGGTGAGCGGATTGGCGAGGTGCTGATGGAGGAAACAGCGGCCCTCCGTGGTGAAACCAGATCACCCCTCCCTCCTACACAGGCTGTATGTAGCAAGTCTCTTCTGCAGCCCATCCGACCGATGCAAGCATTCTCAATATAATTTACCAAAACGTGTGAAACGAGGCACATACACCATATCGTTACTCGAATAGTTTTGCGTCAACATCAATCATGCATTTAAGTCAGAACCTACACAAACAGTTGAATAGCACGTTTTAAACTTACCCAATGTGTCTTGCACGTTGAGTATGAAGCCTGTTTGATCCAAGAGAGCCGTTCTCTTACACAAGTAAAATGTATATTCAACCAGCGAGTTAAATTTTCCGTGGAGAGTGTGAGATCTTTGCTTATCTCATGGTCCACGTTTCTTCAAGCCCACACTACTCTTCACATCGGCTAGTGGCTTAGCTCCTCGGGCTAACAAAACATCAGCTCACATTCAGGTACACCTTGTAACGTTTTCAGAGCTCCACACGTCCGATGCTCTACACTGGGTCGTACTCAATATCTTCTAAATAGCTAAAGAAACTGAAACCAAATTCACCTCCGAAATCTATGATAATCCGCTCAGTTAGCTGCTAGCAAGTTAGCAAGCTAACGCACCAGTCATTGATTCCTCCGTTCTCCGTGGCTAACAGTTAGCTATTAGCGAGTTAGCACGCTATCGCACAAGTCAATGAGATCTCCGCTCCGAGCTGCTAACGGTTAGCTATTAGCACGCTAACGCACTAGTCATTGATTCCTCCGCTTCCCGTTGCTAGCAGTTTAAGTGAAGCTAACAGCGATAGCTTTTACGGATACACCACATCCAAAAATATACTCTCGAATTGTTTTATTTGTTGTGCTTCTCCTCGTATGAAGTGTATTCAAGCAGTGGTGTGTGTCTGTTTTAATGTGTGTGTGTGCCAGTGTGTGAGTCTTCCTCTCCGTTCATGCTCAAGACCAGGACCGGTTGAAACCGGTTCAGGCCAGGATATTCCGTCTCGGCCCATGGCGAGCGCCGCGGAAAATTTTGGACCAGGTACACGCCCCTTGCCAAAGATTGATTGGTGCAGCAATTTATCCAGAGCCGGCTCTTCATTGGCCCAAATGAGCAGTCAATCGAATTAAATCCGCCCCCGTCTCTCTTGAGACCGCAATGTGTTTGTCCTTGCTTGGACGCACCCACAAATTGGATTGAATTTATTTAACGTTTAATGCATTTTACATTTTATTTGTTCATTTTTATCATGATAAAAAATAGAATGTTGAAATAAAGGTATATCTGTAATGTTATCACTTATTATTACTGATATTATTGATAATATTAGTCACCAAGCACTCCAATGGGAAAACAATACAAGAGGGGCTCGACAATTTATATTTTTATTATTTACATTTTACACAATAAATAAAAAGTGATGGTGGGAATGTCCTAAGTCAACTACAAACTCAAACTATATTTTAGATATTGCTCAATAATTACAAATCCATGGGGATTTAGGAAATAAATAATGTTAGCATACATCCTTGCAATTAATTAAACACAAAACAGAAAAAAACAGAGAAAAAAACACAAATTACCCTTGAAGGGAAGGTGTCATACAAATGTATACATGTCATAGTTGTATGAAATTAAATGTGTTTTCCTTTCAACACTACCAAGTAATACCTTTATGGCCTTTTCCTATACCGTGTGTCAGTTAGCTAGTTTCACTTTCCTTTGACTGCAAATGAAACCCATCCGTTCTAGTTCTCATTGCTTGCCTTGCTTAAAGTGCTGCTGTTTTCTACATGCAGGCTTGTCTTGTCACTCTGTTCCTCCTGCTGCTCCTCCTCCTGCTGCTCCTCACTGTCGTCCGAGTAGGTCTCCTGACCATCTGAGAAGTTCTCCTGGTCGTCCGAGTAGTGGTAGCTTTCATCCGCCGAGTGGATACTGTCCTCGTGACTTCTTACCGAGCGCTCTCCCTTGCCCTCCGCCTCCTCCTCTCCATGTTTGGTCTCTCCTCCAATGAGGTCTGAGCCCAGGCTGTGGACATCAAGAGACATCTTCCGACAGCCAACAGGGGAGTCGGAGTTGCAGCTAAGAAAAAAAACAAACCAAATTATTCAGATCAACAGAAAACAATCAAATTGTGCCCTTATTTTGTCCAACTAGTTGTATGGTGTGACCAGTGGATGGTGAGATGTAACTAAGATTTTACATTTTGTAACGGCTAATGGACACACCTGGTGGTAAAATATGTCCCATTAACACAGCAAATACCTAGATCTGGAGGCGCTAGAGGTCTTGCGTGCGGACTTGGGAGTATCGTTTCCTGTCCTAGACAGGAAGTCGTCCGTCAGGCCACACCCACGCAGAGCCTCCGTGTAACGCCGCTCTACGGCCGTCTTGGCGTTCCTCTGGGGAAAAAGATTACTTTTATTGATCCCACACAATATTATAATATATCTACAAATTCTATGAGTTTATGTTATCTTACCGATGTCTTATAGACGGTCAGTTTTAGGTAATGCATTACAGTCTTTTCTTGCTATGTAATAAATATTGTAAATATATTGTTAAAGATGTGTGTTGTTAATACAAAGCAAGGTAAAAGCAGCAGCGTAGGGGAAAGGTAAAGGATTTTCCCCCTGGTTCTCTGTTTGAAGGCTCTCCTCCTCTTCCCTCCACCTGCTCCTATCACCTCTCACCTGCGCCACTTGTTCCAGGAGCAGAGGTCTCTCCTTCACACGCTCCTTGATCTCCTTGATCTCCTGCTGGTACTCCCTCTTGCGCTGGAGGTCTTGTTTCCTGGGAGAACAGAGAAGCAAGTGTCAACATTGGCCTTGGTTGGCCACCGCCCATCACCCAAGGAAGACAAGTCGCCCATGACTGGCCAACCCAATGGCCACCCCTAATGGATCTTTTTTTGTTCATGTCCCTATTATTGAATGTGCAGACTACTGAATTAGTCTGCACATGCAGAAGAGACTTACAGAGGTGTATCTACACCAGCACCCTCATTCCAGCTCCACATAAAGCAGCTCTGGTTAAGGCGACTAAAAACATTTTCAAACACGGATGAAATTAAGACATCTAACATGTAGATAATATTTTATTATTATATTGACATTAGATCAATATTTTGTTACATTTCCGGTCTATTTTATTAGTCTAGTCCTTTATCTAAGAAAGGGCTTCAGAGGCCCAGATTAAACAACTCTTAGGCCTAAACCCTTTCCTCCTCGGAAGGATGGTGTTGGGTATTGCATGAATCTGGTGTAGTTTTGGTGTAGGTGTTGTAGTACTACGGGCAGGGATACTTGACTTGGCTCCAAGCGGTCCTACCTGAACTCCCGAAGTTTGGCCGGGCAGGTCTGGGCGAGGGCCAGGTGGGGGTCGTTGGCCTGGGCACGCCTGAAGATCACCTTCTGCAGCTTCCGCTCCCTCCGCCTTCTCTTCTCCCGCCCGTTCTCCTCCTCCTCCTCGGCCCTCCTCTTCTCCTCCAGAGCCTTTCTGCTCGAGGGGGAGACAGGCCAGTCACATGAGAAGGAGGTGGGGGAGGAGCATAGGATGCTGATAGATTCAGGCATTGAGTTGGTGGGAGGAGGTTCAGTCTTAAGGGAGGTGAAGGAGGCGTTCCACGACCCATAAGGAGGCTATAGGGACACACAGTATACAGTGGACAAGTGGAGGAGGAGGCGCATATGGGGGTCATCCATAGCAGTGTCACCACAAGACAAGCGCTACAGGAGACTAGGGTGTCTACACGGCAGACATGCCATCTAATGCCGCCGATCTGGGGTCTAAGCAGATGGGACCCCTGACGTGAACCTCTGGAGATACCTCACAGCCTCCTGGCGTTTCTTGGAGGCGTCAGTGACCTTTGCTGGCAGGAGCTCCAGGCTCCCGGAAAGGGAGGAACAGAGACTGGAGGTAGGCGTGTGGAGCGCCCGGGGCGACACGTAAGGCCAGCGGGTCGGCTTGGGACTCCTCTGCTCCTCCTCCATGCTGGCCAGGACGCGGTCGCGGTTGGAAGCGATCTGGGAAGTCCTCAGTGTGAAGGGCTCGCAGGAGGTGACCGGCCGCACCTCCTTGCGGCTCTCCAGGTGCTTCCTGAAGAGGCGGTGCTTGGCGTCGAAGTCAGGCACGTCCACGTTGATCTTGGGCCTGTGTGAGAAGTCCCCTTCTCCGAAAACAGGCTCCTTGCTCTTCTTGCTTTGGCTGAGGCTGCGAGCCAGCATGCTGGGGGGCATGACCGAGCTGTGCAGCATCTCCTTCGCCCTCATCTGCATCTTGATGGAGCGGTACAGCTTCTCCTCCTTTGCATGCTCCCCCGCCGCGGCCGCGTACACTGCCCTGGGCACCGGTTGGGCTCGGAAGGGCTTCACATCCTGCTGGGAGGAGGGTTGGGGCTGTTGCTGCTCCCGCTGCTCCTTGCGGCGCCGCTCCCGTTCCAGGAAGCTGAATGGCTTTGGGCCGATGCGGAGGTTCTGCTCCCGCTGCTGCTCCATGCGCTTTCGTTTGGGTTGCTCCTGCAGCTCCTCGTAGAGGGCAAGGCGCACGTGCGCGGGCACGGGGCTGGCACGGAACGTCTTCTGGCACTCGCTGAGCTCCTCCAGCTGACGCCGCATCTCCACATTCTCCAGCTCCACCTCAGAGTGGGTCTTAACGCCGCTCTGCTGTCGCTCCACCTCACGCCTGGTCATCGCGAACGGCTGCGGGACCGTCACACGGTGTCGCCATGCTTCCCTTTTGTCCTCCTCCTCCTGGTGGCTCCGCCCCTTGCTGTCCTTCTTCCCCTTCCGGCCTCCCCCACCCAGCAGACTGTGGAGGGAGGATGTGGAGGGATGGTGTTGTTGGGGGTGGAACTTGAAGTCTAGCCACATGTTCTTGATTTGCTCCCTGGTTGAGGAGCACAGGCCTTTCTCCTCTTCGTTCCCAGCCCCCTCGTCTTCGTCAGACGAAGGAGCAGAGACCCTGCGGAGCTCCAGGGCCGAGCAAGTTTTTCTTAACCCACATGACATCCCTGAATTTAGATCGGCACACAGGAACCTGACGGAAATAAAAACACGGTAACTCACAGTGTACACATAGTATGACTGTAAAACACATAGTATCACTATAAACACATAGTGCACAAATAAAAACACATAGCATAGTAATAAATCTGCAAAGTGTAACAGTAAAACACTTTTAGTATTCTTACTAACACATAATATGCATAGGTTTTGTAGCTTCTCCCATTTTAAGCGCTTTGGGTGGCCTCTGGTTTAAAAAAATAGCTATATAAATAAAGTCCATTTACCATTTACAATAGGTTTTGTAGCTACTCCCACTTTGATTGTAGTTTTTTTAGTTTTCAGCCTCACTTGTAAGGGACTTTGGAAAGAAGTGTAGTCTGCTAAATGACTAACCCTAGAGCGTACCTCCTGCTCTGCGTGCCGGAGTCCCGGGGGTCCGGCTCGGGGGCCAGGCCGCTGAGCTGCAGCTTCTTGCGGTACATGTTCTCCAGCTCTGCCATGGTGCGCAGGTGGGCCCGCTTCAGCTCCTCCAGCTTGCCGTAGTACTCCTGGTTGGAGAAGAAGATCTCCCGCAGATGGGGGTGATCTCCCTTACCGGGGGCTCTGTAGTCTTGCCCGAAACTGATCCCTTCCCGCTCCTCCTCTTCCTCCTCTTCCTCCTCGTACTCAGAGAACTCCATCTGGTGAGGGTCAGAGGTTTCCAAAAGTACATGAGATGCAATTGACTTTTCCAAAAACACCCAGAAGTACGACGGGTCAACCAAACTCCAGCCTACCAGTTGGTACATTCCACCAAGGATGTGACTGATCAGTGACTTGATCTTCACATCATACATCTGGGCAGAAGGTCGCATTTCTGATTTCTCACTAGTAAATAGATTTTAAAATGGCTTCTGATGACTGACCAGTAAATGAAAGGTGTGGATGATGTTTGTCAGAGGGCCAAGGATCTTGTATCCTTCCATGGCTCCATTGACTAATTTAATTAGGGATTCATTTATGGGTTAGAGAGAACATAAACATCTCTTCTTTCTCTGAAATGGATATTGGGTCGATCTGGAATGAATTAATTTCAAGGATCACAACCTGGAAAGGAAAGGAATTAACCTATATATTTTGCAATGTTGCGCAATAATTTTGCTGTTTGTTTGTTTATTTATTCAAACATGCCAGGGCGCTTAATTCCGAATACAGGAACACATTACAATAATTTTGTTTGAATATATGTGTGTTATGGGTCTTTAAATGGCCAGTCCCTTTGTATGTGTGTGTGTGCTCTCGTGCATGTGTGTCTATGTTTGTTTGTGCGTGCATGTAGGGTCGGGGGTAATTACAAGAGGCTTCAGGGACCATAAGCCTATTGACCATATGGCCGACCGGCTCCTGAGTCGGCCTGTCTCTCTGCGTCATGTTTGGGTTCAGAGTTGGAAAACTGTGATTTCATCACGTGTGAAACGTCCAGCTCCCGGGTAAAAGAATGAGGAAAATGTTGGTATGGAGGGAGGGTTAATCAGTGTTTACGTTGGCACAGCCAGTAATAAGCCGTGAAGATGCCAGGGGTAGTTAAGCAGTCAAATCCCCCCCCCTCATTTATTTTAAAATAAAATAATGATTTTTTTAATTAAACTAATTGCCTTTCCTTGACATAACGAGTCTGAAATGCCCATCATCGTAGACCAGATCCATTGGATGTTCTTAATCCCGTGCAGCCCATGGTGTCACCTCCTAGAGTCTGTCCAATGACAATAGCAGGCTCATTTTTGACGACAAAACAATATCGTTACTATATACGACTACTTTAGAACAGGCGTATATATAACTATCACGCAGCATACTGTACGAGAGCGTATACATGTACCTCCTCCTTCTCGTAGTCGCGTTTGTCCATATCCTCGTCGGCGCGGGGCAGCAGTCTCTGCCGCTCGTATAACGCCAGTGGGGTCTTCCTGTGCGGGTCGACCGGCGTTTTCAAGCAAGACGTTACCAACATGTTGGTCCGGTGGGGGTCTGTCATAGTTTAGAAAAGTTACGTATTAATTATGGAGGTTATTGGGTCAAGACGAAACGGAAAGAACCTTGACTATTTGTGACGCGCCCCCGATGTGCGTCCCTGGCAACGGAGCGACGCGCAGGCGCAGAGAAAGGAGCGCTTATTGGACTTCAGGCTTGTTTGATGCGTACATTTGTAAGTGTCAAGCACCGTGTTTTGTTTGACACTAGTTTGATTTCAAATATATTTTTTAAACAAATACACAAAACATACCACAGCAAATGTTTATAACCCTAAATAATCAGAGTATAACTTAACTAATTTCCCAAAATATTAGTAAATTATCCTTATATGATTATCTTGTTTGACATCATTAGTTGCTTTATTATGCTAGATTAATATCATGCATAAATTATTCCAGCAGCTTTACAAAATACACAGGCCTACAATGTACCAAGTAAAATGTCAGTCAGGTTTCAAAAGTAGAGTTCCATTTTTTATTTGTGAGCTTCCGCAAGAAAAGCTTGGGACAGTTTATAGGTCATAACACTTACTACCAGCTTATTTCAGTAGATCAACAATCATGAAACCTCAAATTAGTGTGTACTGTGTGTATTGGCTGTACAAAAAACTTCCACGCAACATTTGTAGCAGTAAAGCGTTTTTAATTTGTTGTAGCTACTCCGAATGCTTCCACAGTCGTCAACCTCATTTGAAAGCCTCTTAATAAAAGGGTCTGCTAAATGATAGTGGAATCATTTTATTACATGAAATATATCATGTAATAAAATGTGTTGTTTATATACATGCATGTATATAAACACAGAAAAGTGTAAAAAAGAAAAAAAAGAACTGTCGTTTTAATTTAATTATGCAACATAACAACTAAAGAGGACGTGAAGACGAACAGATCTCGGTTCCTTGCGGTCCGAGCAGGCTTCAGCAAGTTCAGTAACGGTCCTCTTATCGGGTGTTCACCTGCGAGACAAGAACCACACCTCAAGGTTAGGAGACACACCATCATACAGGACCTCAAATTCACTTACGTCACCAATCAGTCAATGGGATAATGTGGTCAGTCTGTCAGTTTTTTAAAAATCCAGTTTTCAAAACTGGTTCAAATATTTGTAGAAATCCCAGCCTAACAAAACATGCATCCTGTAATGAACCTTTTAAACCTAAACCGTAAGCTCCTGTGATTGCGTCTTCACCGCAGTCAGCTATGTGTTAATGTGTGTCTTACCACGTCGTCGATCTTGAGGATGCTGCGGACAGTCTCGGTGGCGAGGGTCAGGGCACTGATGGAGACCAGCAGCGGCTGGACCACCAGCTCTTCCAGGATGTTGGAGATCCCACCCTGACAGGAGAAAGGACCGCAGGGCATCAACACCGGAACACGGGGAGCTCAGCTACCAGACTGCTCTCGCAGCTCATTCATGTGTTGGGCAAGTAACGAAAGCATTCAAAAATGATTTATTTTTCTTAAGATGACAAGGCAATGCAAGGTAAGCTGTACCACAGGATCGGCAAGTAGAGGAACTGACCTTGCGGACGTTGATGCCGGCCGTCTTCTCCCCCTGTGCGTGTCTGTTGCGGAGCTCAGTCACCGTGGAGATTGGGTTGAGGCCGGCATTCTCTGCCAGTGTGGAGGGGATGACCTCCAGGGCGTCGGCGTATGCGCGCACACAGTAGGCCTCCATGCCCGCCAGGGTGCGGGAGTACTCAGCCAGCCGCAGTGCCAGCTCGATCTCCGGGGCACCGCCTCCTGCGATCAGTGCTCTGGGGACCGATTAACAAGTTAATGCCAACTCACTTGTAATTAACTAAAACAAAAATCTGAAACCATCAAGAGGCCCAACTAGACGCTGCAGGGTATATTAGCATTCACAGTGCGAGTCACATACCGGCTCGTCAATGACACGCATCTGAATTCCCTGCAAGTCGCTTTTGATAAAAGGTGCATGATCAAGAATTGTTGAGCGTGAGCGAAAGAATAATTTCTAAACAGACAACAGGATTAATTGAGATTGCCCAAATTAATTTAGAAGTGAAAAGAGGCCATCTCTTCTTGTATGTAGGGGGGGGGGGGGGGGGGGGGGGGCGTTCTTTTTCACGACCAGCGGGAACCACCCCCCGGCGGGCGGGGGGGGGCGCC
>JAOSLM010000115.1:5563559-5578432 GCA_025629765.1 Eleginus gracilis | reverse complement strand
AAGCATGTCATCATTGCCACGTTACTTTTGCCTGAACAGGGTGGTAGTCCAACATTTTTGTTTGAAGTGGAGATATTTATGGCGCAACTGATGCCTTCAGTTTTATCAGTATAAAAAGCTGCAAACTCATTGCATTTCTGTGTGGAATGAAGATCAGGTGGAATTTCTGATGGGGGGGGGGGGGAGGGTGGTCAGTCTGTCAGCAGTTGCAAATAGGGTTTGCATTATTAGTACTGGTTTTAATCATATTGGAGAAAATAATTCTCTAGCGCTTTTAAGTCTAAATTGTAGGCATCTTTATAGATATCATGGTGAATATGAAGTTTTGTTTACGCCAGATACGTTCAACCTTCCTGCATTCTTTTTTCTGCACTGTTACAGAAGCATCTTTTCTCCAGGGTGCCTTTTGCTTTCCAGAAATCGTTTTAACCTTATAAAAAAGGTGCTATGACATCTATGACTTTCAAAATAAAGTTTTCTACAAGATCATCAGCAGAACATGGGTTGAGAGGTGTTGACGGGGGGTGGGGAACGTTCCTAACAGGGGTCTCTCGTGCATTTCGCGATTGCTCATTCTCGTGACCTAAAATACAGCGGCTGCTAGGGGGTGCCCGCGGTGCCCCCCAAATTACTACCGCGGCCCACCGGGAAACCTCCCAATCTTCCCGATGGCCACTCCGCCTCTGATTGTGTGTACAGTAGTGCCGTCTACATTGAATATAACCAGTATACTGAGTGGATACATTCTTGGGATTTCTGGATACAATGGAAATCTGACCCCTTTCCTGGCAGTCTTAATGCCTTGCTTTACCAGTTTAACTAGTTATGACAATACTATGGATGTTAATGTCATAACATCGGTGCAAGAACAGAACCGAGCATAATGCTAGTATCCTAAACATGAAATGAACAGTACATACCCGGGGCGGCTCTTTGATGAGTTTGGGTCGGTTGTATATGTTTGAATATGTACCTGGAGGAAACCACACAGACAATGTTATAATAAATTACCGTTGTATGAAAACCTCTTAATTTACATTTCTTAATAATAGATTATGTATTTAATTAATTTACTATCGTTAACATTCAATGATTTTAAAATATCATGTTAAAGCTAAATTAAGAGATAGTGAAAAATTCAAAATGTCGAATAATGCCTACTAATCTAGTCTCAAGCTTCTTTAGCTAGCTCCGATGTCATGATAGAAACCATTTGCTGAGGTAACCAACCTCTATCAAATGGGCATTTCCTTCTGTACCCGGACCCAAATATTTGGTGGTTTCTAGCATTGTTTACTTAGTTTACTTAACGGGTGTTAGTTTGTATGGTTGCCATGCCAACCCGACTCACTGATGATTGTCTCACAGTCCCACTTCTCAGCGGGGGCTTCGATGACGAGGGTCTCCATCTCCTGCCCCTCTTCATCATCCTCTTCTTCCTCTCTCAGGGAGGGGAGGCCCCTAGGACCCAGATCATCTGGTTTCTGGTACCTGAGACAGACAGAGTCAGTAAGACAGAGTCAGTCAGAGAGACCGAAGGACCGAGTCAGTCAGACAGAGAGATAGACAGTGAGTCAGACAAGCACACACACAGTCAGATCGACAGATAGGCAGAGAAACCGGCACAGAGTCAGACAGACAGATAAGGGCACAACAGGACATTATCGGAGGATGATAATATTGATTCTAATAAAGAAATTACATCTTCACTGACGATTAATCTATTATTGATTCATTTTGAATCATGGAAATGTCTCCTAGATCAAAGCCTCTGCTAAAAACTAGCAGTAGCAGCGGTGTTGGACCTACTCCTTCTCTTTGTGCTTGAAGTACTCGTTGACGATGTCCTGCAGGCGGGCGCTGTCCGGCTCGATGTAGCCCTCCAACTCTGCGTTATCCAGGGCACCGATCTCATCATCGTCAAACTGTTCATAAAACTACACACACGATTTGTCAGGAGGAACACCAGCAGGCCTCCACAGGCTCAAGAGGCTCCACTTGTACGCCCATCAACAAATAGAAATAGGCTTGTTTTTTTTGTTTTTTTACATGTAGCGTCAATATAGTTGTTATCGGCTAAGTTCACCCCACACAATATTCTATATCGTAGCGAGATCATTGAGCCAATGGTAAAAACCAGAGCATATTGGAAACTAACCCCAGATACTAACCATCCCTCTAGCCAACTGTATTCCACCAGGCCTCATGCCTACAGCAGTAAGGCAACTAACCAACCCCATTACCCCTAAATACGTGAATAATATCAGGACAGGTGATTGAAGTCATGAATAAAATACATTAATATTATGAATGAAGACATGAATAATATAAGAAGTGAATGAAGATATACACAATATCAGAGTGGGGATTGAAGACATGAATATATCAGGTGAATGAAGACATGAATGATCTCAGAGTCGAGTGAAGACATGAATGATCTCAGAGGTGAGTGCAGACCTTCTCAAAGCGGTCATCCAGCAGGGAGAGCTGCTCGTTGCGTCTCATGACGGAGGAGGTCAGGGAGTACTCGGTGAAGCGGCTCTTCGTCTCCTCATCCATGAAGAGGAACTCGCCCGGCCCGCGGCGCTCCCCAGACAGACCCCCCTCTGAGTTAACGTCTCCGTCCTCAGAGTCCGTGTCCTCCCACTCATCGTCGTCTCCGTCCCCTCTGGAAACATTCACACAATTATATGTTCAGAGGGAGAACTAACACTGATTTATTTGTTTGTGCAGAGAGGGTTAAAATGGGGGAGCAAGTATTTTCTGACCCTAAAATGGGGTTATGGCACCAAAAAGGTTGCAACTACAGGGCTATACAGCGATGACTACAACATCTTTCTGATGGAATACAACATCCGTCTGATGAACAACATTCGTCTGATGGACCACAACTTCTGTCTGATGGACCACAACTTCTATCTGATGGACTACAACATCCGTCTGATGGACTACAACATCTGAATGCCAGCTACAACATCTGCCCAGAATCAGTTTCTTACTCCACTCCGCTGGGGTCGTTGGCCTTCAGGATGAAGTCATCGTCAAGAACATTGTCGGGGTCATCGTAGTCAAAGTCCTCGTCCAGAGCCGCCACGATGTCAGGGTCCAAGTCGAGCCGCGGCCCTGTAGAGACACCATTACCCATCAGCCCCTGTGTCTCAGGACCGCCACAAGTAGTGGTAGACCTCTCAGAAACTCACCCTAATAAAAACACTTGGTCCTATATGTAAAAGCAGTGCACCAACAAACATCCCTTGTTTATTCATTTGTGTTACGGTCACTTTCTTAGCTAATGAGATTCTGAATACATTAAACATTAACAAACCCACTACATTAAGTCATTATCCAATTATTTTTGTTTACTACACAAAACATCTCTGGGAATAATCCTTTCATGGCTACTGACCAATGATTTGATTTTGGCCTTACAAAAACCGGTACGGTCAGGTTATTTGCGTCCATGTAACTGCAGTCGGAAAAATGTGTATTGAAACTTCGATGGACAAGTATTCTGTGCACTGGCTTCTTACCGGATATAGGGGCCGCCTTGTTCAGCATACCAACCTCTTCCTCGAACTCTGAGGCAAACACTGAGGAGGGCAGATTGATACCAGACACCTGTCCACCAAACACATCTGTTACAGTTGGACATTCAAACAAGGTATTCCACTTGATATACATTAGCACCAAGATAGATATTGTACAAACACATCTGGTATAGTCTGCCATTAGCACAAGGAGGTCAATTCATGTGATATACATTAGCACAAAGATAGATATTGTACAAACACATGTTATAGTCCGACATTAACACAAGGTTAATAATTCATGTGACATACAAGAATAGCTATTGTACACACACACACGTTGATTAATTGTGATGTATATCACTACTGTGATATATATGTGGGTGTTTGTGGTTGATGGCTGTTTTAAGCAGCCTCACCTGTCCCGAGAATTGCTGATAAGTATTTTGGGATGGTTGAGGCTGCATACCTGGGGTGTGTCAGGCACAGGTTAAACCAGCCCTCAACACACACTAAGGGAGAGTTCTGACGGAAGAGAACACATGACAAGCCTGCAAAACGTCTTCCATCTCTGCAACAAACCGGTTTAATCATCATCACCCTGTGACCCGGTAAAGCCACCTAGGCAGAGTGGGGCAATGGTGGTACATTGTGCGATCTATCAGTATGCTGGTTGGCAGTTATTCTTGTGGTTCTCCCATTTCTTCCCAGACTTACAGGAATGGCGGGGCCTTTTGGTTGTTTCTTCTCCTCATCATCATCTCCCTCTGGCTGCTTGTCTTTTCCCCTGAGGTCAACAGGTCGTATTCCTGACTTAGCGGGTTCATTGGCCACCCACTCTAAGGTCGGCACTGCCTCCTTCAGGTGCTGGAGGTAGTCGTAGTCGTCGTCGAAGAACACCCCAAAGTCCCTCTGCTCCTCCTTCTTCTTCTCTGCCTCCACCTGTGAACAGTGACATCATTCTTCTAGTATGCATACACCAGGATTAAAAGGGGCCATAGGTACAATTCAAGAGTTGTAAAGAGAGAAAGTCTTTGAAACTAAACCAAACAAAGACATCCCCTCCCTCTCTGCTACACTACTCAACTACACAGTTGAGTAGTGTTGCGTTTCATGCACCTGCAACTGACCAAATCCAAGATGGATTTCCAGATTTTACAAAACAGTTAAGAGACGGCCCCATTGGTCCGAAATTAGATCAGAATGGTCTCATTAAGAGGCAGGCACCGTCACCTCAATATTCTTTCATTCACTGGTAGCTGACGGATAGCTTTGCCACCCCTTGCAAATTACACTCAAATAATAGCTTTGAAATCCTACCTAAAGCAGCTTTAATAAGCCAGTATAATTTGACAAGCGATAATGAAGTGAGGATGTGATGGTCCTAGGTAGCTCAATTGGCACGGTATAAACACATGTTAAGAGGATTAGGGGTTGGATTCCAACAGGGACAACCCATACTAACAAAGTGCACAATCGGGTGTTCACTTCTAGGTGAGATTGGCAGCGTCTCGAACAACGAACACCACTGTTCAGTTGGCCTTGAGACATCACTAGTCGATACTCCGTACCTTGTTGACGGGCAGGAGGACATGTTGCGGAGCCTTCTCGTCTGCTGCCAACGGATCCCTCTGACTCCTGTGGACGAGGTGAAAGGTCACAGCAGCCTTCTTCTCGATGAACGACTTCTTCTTCTTGTGAGGCTGGAGAAGGAAAGAGATGACAACCATTTGTCAAGTCACGAAGAAATTGTCTAGTGTGGAAATACTGTGCATGGACAGGACAAATTAATATAAACATTTTACATATACGGCTCGTAAATTAAAGTATGAAATATATGCAATATAAATGAACCTTTTATGTACAGAACGTTGACTAGAATGCTACCCGTTATCAAATATGACCTACTAAGTAGATCACGCTTTATACAGGGTAGCCGTCATGTCCACATGTGTCCGTCAAGATGTACACTAATAATACACATTAAGGTTAATAAACGCGGACTACATTGTTGACAAGTCGACGAAAACTGCTGGACTAACAATATGTACGTATATAATCCATGTCTTTATCGGTATATTAGATCGTCGTCGGATACATGTGTCCAGTTGCCTGCTAGATGTTGTTTACGAAACAAGAAATTACGTAAACAACACGGCAAAGGAAAACTTACCATTGTTAAGCGGGGTGTGTGGTGGTTTCGTTCAGTACGTTTGGGTAAATGTTTTAAATAACCAAAACCGTGGCAACAGTTAACAAAGATGGGCGTTAAAAGAGGAAAGGATCAATATTTATCCACGTTCGATTCCTCTCCGCCATGCTGGGACGGCCATTATGGGAAAGAACCATTCTACCACTACGGGGGGTGTCTACACATTTAGTTTAGTGGGTTTTTTTTTAAACGCGCGGGATATACAAGTTAAAAAACAATAACTTATGTTTCAGAGTGTATTATTGAATCGACTCCACATAGTACTATTTAAAAAGGCTACTTGAAAAACAAAACCATTCCCCCCTCTGTTTATTTTCGTTATTGGTACAGTCGATGTGTACCGAGACATTACGAATCAACTGACGATCATGATTTTCCTCAACTGTAAAATGTGACCAAAGATAATAATTGTAATTTATGTGTGTGCATTATCTAATTAGTCACATTCTGCATAGTACATATATTAATATATTTCTTATTACTATTCTATATTCATAGTACACTATAATTATATTCATAGTTAATTGTTTTATTTTTTATGTTTTATTGTGTTATTTCTAAATATATATTTCAAATATGATCAATGCCGCATTAACTACAGTGCAGTAATTCTGTCTGCACTATATTTCATAGGCTCATTTTAAGAATCTTCTTTCTAAATTGTTCTCATGCATGTTGTGCCAGCTGCTAAACTATTTGTAATTATGTGTTATCTACCGTCTTTGTAATATCTAATTGTTGCACCTTGATCTGTGAGTAAAGATATTTTGTACAGTCGTAAACAATTATTGTTAATGACAATAAAGTCGAGCTATCCATCCATCTATTTATCTATGTTTAATTTTATTTTGATGAAGTCGGTCACACACAAGATTCATTTTTTAATTTTTGTTAAACTTCTTTATTGGTTAATTATTATAAAGCACAACGGCAGCAAAGCCATCTCCATCCGATAAGACCCATCAGATTCTTCAATAACCCATTGTATTTCAAAGTATATGTAAACAATAGAAAATAAAAAGGAAACCGAAAGACATTCCTAATTATGAAAAGACCCCAGAGAAACATGAGCACATTCAAACAGCTTCATGTTTATCACTCATGGTTCACACATGTCCCATATTGCACTCCAGCACCATCAGGCAGTTTTTGTTCTTCATAGCTTCTGGTATAAAGTGTTCAGTAGCTCCCTCAGACGTTCATGGACATCATCAAGAACTGAATGGGAAACACACAAACATGATCCACCACACATGATACAACAAACATGATCCACCCATCATAAATCCAAATGTTCAAATGGTGTCACAAAAGCTATATACAAGTTGTGCCAGAGACTGACAAACACACAAAGGTTGCCTGAGGGTACATTTCAACCGATCAGTTGTATCATGAGTCATTAGAAATAGACCTTAAAGATTCATGTTTACCTGCATTATGTTCATGTTCACCTTCCCACTATTCTTCGTGTCCAAAGCCTGGAAAACTCCTGCAACAGACAAGTTTCTAGAGTCAAACACTGTCACTAGTACAGTCACACAGTCACTATTGTTAAACACTACTAGTCACATCGCAACAAACATTAACTAAAGTCAAACACAATCACTTTAGTCACATAGCCATACACATCACTGTGTCACATTGCAACAAACAGACTGTCACTCCATTCAAACAGTACTAGTCATTACGCAACAAACACACCGTCACTACACCGCCACACATCAACACAAACACACCGTCACTATACCGCCTATTGACATTTAGAAAGACTCAGGATCAAGAGATGTTATTCCCTAAACCATTAACCATTGTCAAATGGTTTCCCCAAATATTCTAGAAGGTTACCCCACCCACCTAACCAATATGTCTGCTATAGCTAAGTAATGTCTACTGTGTGTGTGTGTGTGTGTGTGTGTGTTTTTTCCCCGCTAAACTTTGTCTCATCAGCACTGAAACTCACTGAACATGTTCTCAAGGCGAACGATGCACGTCAGGTAGTCGTCAAAGTCGATGTCAAAGTTTTCGTCTGCAAACCTCAGCCCCAGAAGCTGCAGGAGTTTGTTGTTCAGCTGCATGCCTAGGAGGATAAACAACAGAGGTGCTGAATGATCGGGCCAGATCCTTGTTCTTCAGTGACAGGGGCCCTCTATACCAGGGGTTCCCAAACAGTTTCATGCCACAGTGACCCACCTGTGGTGTGAAGGTGCATTTGGCCTGAGACCTACCAAGTAGGTTTTACAATGTAATTTCTCGATGTATGTTGTTCATCACAAGACAGTATATTTTCTTCTTCAAGCCTGCTAACACATTAATGATCAAATAAAACTGCCAACACAGTGTGTATATTTTGGCCCAAAACTATTGATTGTGGCCATCGTCTCATGACACATTTGGTCCCCTGCTACATCCCAAAGGTTGAAAACCACTGCTCATTACGATAATCTAGGCTCCCTACTAGATCAACTATACTATGCTAAGGTCAAACAAACAAAAAACATCTTATCCTGTCTTAATGATTATTACACGTATTATACGGTACTAATAACCTCAACTAAATTTAAGTGAATCATTGTAATTAATGTATTCAGGAAGTTCAAACTATATCCCAATGAGTTACAAAAGTACTGTAATAACTGTAGATATAGAGTGACCTCTGACCTGCGGCCTTCAGGGCGCTGCGGAGCTCGTAGGATGACATCTTCCCGGAGCGGTCCGTGTCGAAGGACAAGAACAGCATCTGGAACCACAAAACACGAACATTGACATCTGTACCACAACACACAAACATGAACATCTGGAACCACAAAACACAAACATGAACATCTGGAACCACAACACATAAACATGAACATCTGGAACCACAAAACACAAACATGAACATCTTGAACCACAACACATAAACATGAACATCTGGAACCACAACACATAAACATGGACATCTGGAAATACAACACACAAACATGAACCACAACATCTGGAACATCTGGAACCACAACACACAAACATGAACATCGACTATGTTCTTTTATAAATGTATAAGCTAAAATTAAAATATTCTTCTGCATTGCTTTGAGTATATCGTTTTTACGTTATCAAGGTAACATTGATAGTTATATTTAACTTTGGTTGTAAATTCTGGATTTGTAGCACATTGATTTGGAACTGTTAACAGGGAGAGGAGTCACATTCTAGAAATATAATGCACACCCCTGGAACCTTTTTGACCAATCAGAACCCAGGATTCAACAATGCTGTGGTATATGAAAACTGGGGGTTCAATGATTACATACAATCCACTTCTTCATCTTCTCCCAGAACACTTTGAACTCCTGGAACTCCAGCTGGCCAGTGTTGTCCACCTGGAGCTCTCTGTTAAGGTCCAGATACACGACAGAGGAACACACACATACACACACACACACACAAACACGACAGAACACTAGAACACTGCTCAACTAACTCTCCAATTGGTACTGACTGCAACAATACTCTACTGTATTGCACTCTATTGTAGAAAACCGTAGTCTACTGTAAGACAATACTGTAGATAAGGATATGTCCATCATGTTAATTATACTATATTGTACTGTACTGTACTGTACTGCATTGGACTGTACTGTATTAATCTACTCTAAGACAGTACTGTAGATCAGGATACGTCCATCAGGTTGATGATGCTGTGGCAGGTGTTGAGAGTCAGACCGTCAAACTTGACCTCTTTCCCTGAGAACACAAACATACGTATTAATAAAACGGTGTTCTCCAGGGTACTTCAGCTGGGCCCCTGAGGAGTCGTCTGGCAGGAGACGGTCAGAACACATGGACTCACTTCGGCTTAGGACCCCATTCAGCATCTGCTGAAGCTCCCTGGCAGAGATGGCCTGGTCCTGGAGACACAAAAGAACCACGGTCACCATAAGCCCCGAGAATAGATCCGGAATTAAGAATCAAAATAATTTGATTTAGATTTCAAATCAGAATACGAATTGGATTTAAATATGAATAAGAATTTGATTTAGAATCAGAATTTAACCTTGAATTCAAATGAGCTCTTCCATGAACCATCAACCTTCTAATAGGTCAACATTTTGACTTCAGTACTACTTGTATTGCAATTTAATGTAAAAGGTGGATAACGTGTGATATTGTGCAGATCCGATTTGGTAAGGTCGATTTTTTACATGGTGACAAAAATTGTATGATTCTTAATTTCATTGTCAAGGCTTCCACAGACTCGAGGATGAGGTAGTGAGCGGTGATGTGGACGTACCGAGCCAGCCAGCTGGTCGAACAGTCTCCTCAAACCCTGCTCCTCCTCCGTCTCCTCATCTGGGGAGCTGGGCATGGGGGGCTGAAGAGGAGGACATGGAGATACAGATCAAGAACAAACAGACAGACAAAACACAGACAGACAGACAGACAGAGAGACAGACTCACATCAGGCAGGTCAGCATCTACTTCGCTCCCCATCTCCCTGTGAAAAGAGGTTAAAGGTCATTGATGGGTGACACATCTTTGACTTGTCAATCCTATTTTGCGTTGTCATGTTTTTTTTGTTTATCCTGACTGACTTAATAATCCCTGCAAGCAAAGAAACCTAGGCCTCTTTGAGATGAGATTTACTCAACTAAGATCAATTATTATTCCACGATGCTAACAGGCTAGATAGCGTCCTAGCTTAACCAATCGGAGGGAGCAAACTCACAGCGCCGTGGCCTTCTTCTCAGAGAAGACGCGGATGAGAAAGTCTGCTTCGTGGTGCGGCTGGAAGGTGGTGGGCACCACCAGGTACTTCCCGGGCGGGAGGGTGAAGCGCTCCGACACCTCGCGCACGTTGATGTAGGTCCGGCTCCGGGCCTTGGAGGCGTTGTAGCGGAAGAAGTCCTTCCCAAGTTGGTCCACGTCGTCTGGGGCCTGGAGGGACAGAGGGACGGGAGGAGGAGGAGAAGGAGGTGGGGGAGGAGGGGGAGGAGGAGGAGGGGAAAGTGGAGTAGGAGGTGGAGGTGCATGAGGGGAAAGGGGAGGAGGTATGGAGAGGAGAAAAGGTTGTAGGAGTAAGAAATGTAGCAACTTCAAACCAAAGGCAGGAGTCTGATTCTAAAAATATTTAAAAGATAAAAAAGACTAAATAGGCCTGTGCAGAGGCACATTATAATAAAAAGCTGTGGCAAACACAACCTCTCTCTCTCTCTCTCTCTCTCTCTCTCTCACCTCGTACA
This sequence comes from Eleginus gracilis, assembly GCA_025629765.1. NCBI lineage: Eukaryota > Metazoa > Chordata > Actinopteri > Gadiformes > Gadidae > Eleginus > Eleginus gracilis. Next base: position 5,567,474 of record JAOSLM010000115.1, on the reverse strand, counting down.
CGGCAAACCCGATGGTCTCCATGTCCATCCCTTCCTTCCTGAGCCGTCGCCGGTTCTTCTGCATGAGGGCGATGACCACGCTGCAGACATCGTCATCGTCGTCGTCCGTGTCCTCCAGCATCAGCTTGAACTGTGGGTTGGTCCAGAAGGTGTCTGGGGGTCAGAGGTCACAGCACCACAGGGTCAGCCATGGGACAAGCAGCAGAGAAGACCGGCTAGTAGAGCAGTAATTTAGTATTCGCTAGGGTGCTAACCGCGTAGGGAAAATGACGTGAAGTGACCACAGGTTTGATTCCCATCTGAAGTCCTTCATGTCATTTCCCTCTTTTCGAACCCTAACCCTAACCCTATAATTGATAAATAATAATGTAATAGTAATAGTAAACTAGTATCAAGTAAATAGTGGTGAAAATACAAAATACAAAGCTACACCACCCACAAATGACGTGGGCCTATGCAGTAAAAAGGATGGCTGGCTTTTTTTCTTGCTTTTTCTGAATTCCGATTGTTATCAGGCAAAATTGTATAAACATTACCAAAACATCAAACAGTAAATCAATTCTCAACACGAAGCTTAAAGGAACCGGTTTCACCCCTCAGGCTCACCGATGAAGTTGCGGCAGCCTCCAGCGGTGGAGCCGCGGATCCAGTTCCCCTCGAACCAGCTGACCTCCCAGTGGTGCGGCGTATTCTCCACCAGGGAGTCCGGGGTGAGGTTGCAGATCTCCACCTTGTTGTAGTTGCTCTTGAAGTCCTCGAACTCCATCCTGCCGGTGAAAACATTGTCATTCAGTCATTCACACGCGCCAACCATACACGTTGACCGGTTATGTTCATGCGTTTTGAATTGTATGACTTTGAGCTCATACCACGACACATGACTTATGAGGTCCAGTTATTGGAGAAAATGATCAGCCTCTCTACACACGTCCTGAATAACATGATTTATGAGGTCCATGTTTCGGAGGAACTGACCAGAATTCCCCGTCATCTGAGTAGTTCAGGATGCGATCTTTATCTGCCTTGTCCACCTGACTCCACTCCTTGGAGCTGCAAGGGGAGCGACACAAGATCAAATGGCGGTTAATGTGTGTTCATGTGTAAACTACAAGATAAACATGATGTTGGATTCTTTATGATTCATCTTGGAACCCAGATTAGATACCCAGATAATTTCTTTCATTTATTTATTTAGGTATATTTGTTTGAAAACAATCCGTTTTTTGTTTAGCCCATTTCTTTCCCTTAGAACTCTTTTTAAACTGGGTTTTTATTGGTTATTTTTGTTAACGCGTGTTGTCCCTCTCTACTTTCTCTTACCTGTCGCTCCAGGGCCCGTTCCACTCAACCGTTCCCCACGGGTTTCTGATCCGGATGAGCTGAACCATCCGTCCCCTGCAGTTCACCTGCAGGCCGGGGTAATGACCATGTAGTGCACGTTGACAATATCTGCCTGCCTCTAACATCAATGAAGGGCCTATATGTAAATCATCCAAATAGCACTACCTCTGCATGTAAAACATGACATTTAATGGATACAGTAGATGCAGTTGAAAAGCTAAGAATAGTGAAAAGACAGCCTATTGTATTTAAATCAAGTATAAGCATGAATACAAGCTATTTCCATGGACTCAATATCGTAGTGATACCCTGTTCATGAGTGTAAGGTATAAAATGTAAAGGGCCTGTATATAAATGCAGTAACGGTATTCCGTTGGTTTAATAACAAAGGACAGTAGAGTAATTCCAGAGTCAGACTGGTCTCTCTGGGGTCCTCACCTCCTCCAGGCCAGTGATGGAGTAGGCGTGGCCTTTCACCAGGCCGCTGGCCGTCTGGGCCTCTGATTCGGCAGAGCTGCTGATCTACAGATTGTGTGAGAAGCCAAAACACATTTTATTCTCCGCCCCAAGCAGTCCGTATCTCAGCCTATAGTCATCACTCTGAGATGTTTTTATATGGGCATTACCTATAAGTGAGGAGCATTAAGTTTAAAGCTTGGAAGTCATTGGTCAGCGTCCGACGTGATTGGTCAAAAACCTCAGCGGTGAGCTCCTTATTGGCTGTGGCTTCTTCTACAGGTTGTATGTTAAATATTGGTAACCCAGAGCTCAAAGAAGGCTCATAGTGAAGCTCATAAACAGAGTGAACTTTTCCTTTCCATATTTAATACAGTTTATTTCCAAATTAATTACAATTATTAATTAAGTACATCTCATCTGGCCTCACTTCTGCTTTAGTCTCTTCTATTCTACTATCATCTGCTGCCTTAGTGAGGCGGTGGTGGTGGTGGTGGTGGCACTAGGGGATGTCCTTACGTCGATGGAGCAGCCCAGCATGGAGCTCCTGTCCAGGGCTTTCTTCATGATGTTGAAGAGGTTTTTTGGAGCGCTCTTGGTCTCGTACATTTCGCCCACACCGCCAGTGAAGTCCTCCATGGCCTCCATGGTGCTGCCACCCTTCAGAGACTCGTAGCTGCCATGAAGTCTGGGGGATTCAGAATGAGGTCAGGAGAGTCCAATTCAAACGCTTGGAAGGTTGGCTGGTCCAAATAGGCTGGACATTATTGTTGACACGGTGGACGGAAAAAGGAAATCATTTGCACATGTTATCTGACTATTTCAAAGGAAATATTTGTATTTTGTTTTGTTAGAATAAGTCTATGGTATACAATAATGATATATTGGTGACAGTTGATGTCACGTTGACAACACCAATTCCAGCCAATGGGGAAACAGTGATTGTGCAGTCCTGGCTTCTCCTGATTTGAGGCAAACACTTGAGGAGAGTCTATTAGGGATCTAGGTGTTTGACTCCCAGGCTGAAAGGTTATATTTTTTATCAGGGGTTTCCACAGCCTAACCAGTAAACATCCTAGAGCAAGATGCCTACTCACCACCGCCTTGCTCCTCAAAGAGCCGTTTCAGAATTAAATGTATGTCACTCTGGGTGAAATTGTGCGCTACATGATGATGAGTAGTGAGGGCAGTAGGACCTACTTGGCGTAGGCCTTCTCCAGCAGGGCGCTCCAGAATTCATTGTTGGAGGCGGAGTGCAGCATGACCAGCTTGTTGCGGACGGTGGGGAGCCGGTCGTCCACCACCACATCCAGCCACTTGTTGTGCTGCCAGAACTACGGACACACGACCACACAATCGGGGGTTAGGCCAACATGTCCTGTCCTTGGCAGATGATAAATTATAATGATAATAAATAACAGTATAAGGGGTTTGATGTAGTCAATTATTCATTTAGTTTTTTTAGGGTGATTTGAGATTTGAGTATTAAGGATTTGAGAATCGGAGGTTTTTAAAATGTATATTTTTGAAGAATTCAAGAATTAATATGAACCTCCAGGGAGAGTTAGACTAACATAAGTAACATTATTCATGTGCTGGCAGTTTGCATTGTGTTTTTTTCCCGGGTTATGGTTCAAACTAAGTTGAGGGTTTAGATCAAGGGTGGTAACAGGGACTGGGAGGGTCGCATCAGGGACTGGGAGGGTCAGATCAGGAAGTGGGAGGGTCGGATCAGGGACTGGAAGGGGTGGATCGTGGACTGGAAGGGGCGACAAATGCATGATCCACCTTAAAGGTTGCCCGTCCTGTTCTACCACTCACAGAGCTCACATACCTGGAAGTGGAAGACACCAGCGTAGGTGTGATCAAATTCCTGGTCGCAGGGGACCACCCGTGCCAGGTTTTCCTTTTGGATGGTCAGGGAGGCGATGGCTGCCAGAAGCCAGCAGTCCCCTGTGGCGCAACAGTTGATATTAGACACTTTATTATTGATTTGTTCAGAGTGCCATAGTTTGTGAGCCAGTAACTTTGACAACGAGACAGCCATACAATTATAAAGTCTACATGCAGATTGTGGGGGGGGGGGGGGGGGGGGGGGGGGGGGGGGGGGGGGGGGGG
>JAOSLM010000115.1:5249967-5260892 GCA_025629765.1 Eleginus gracilis | reverse complement strand
GTTTGCGTGTGTTTGGTTTGCAGAGCAGCTGCCTACGTGGCAGCAAAGGTGTATTTTTCCCGTGATAATGGCACATTTTCCTCTTTATTTATATATATATTCAACATTTTCCTCAATCCACGTGGCTACAACCCCCTTCCTCTCTCTGCTCCGCTCATCGGGGTTACTACCGGTCAACATCGCCCAACTCTCCTTCCTCCTTCTCATCCTCCCACGGCTCCTCTCTTCATTCTGCTTCAGACGCGCAGGCTCGCGCGCGCCGTGTGCGTTATCATCATCGTCACTTCGTGTTCAGGGACGCGCTCTTTATAGAGGACACCGCGTGACGGCAGATCTTCGGGGGCTGTGTCCCTTGTCACACCGTCTCGTCCTCTAGATTCGTCACCCATTCTGAACGACCGAGTGAACGATCATCAAAACGATAGCTTTGTCTGCCGTTCGTGTCATCGAGAAAGGAACGACTTGTCTTGGCTTGCCTCTTTTTTGAACATCTAATAATGGCCTTCATTCGACTCGGAGGTATAGAATAGACTCCTTCATTCTGAATCGGGTACCGCACGCACCGTCAGGTGTCACGCACAAAGTAACAAGTGCGTGACATCTGACTGATTGTTCTTTACCGCAGATTTTTAGCTCTATAATATTTACCGAGGACCGGACCTCGGTGACCTCATAGCTGACTAGATCATACTTAGAAGGTGTCTGTGTTGATGAGAGACTCACATCATGTGGCCATAATGTCTATCTAAGCATTATTAATTCATTCATTCATAGGTGTCCAGATGGAATCACAATCAATCCTAATTCATACTGAAGGGAATTCCTCTCAGATACAAGCAACACGTAATTCCCTGACTGCGTTCCACTCTGGGATCCCGAAAATATAATATAACCCCCTGCCCTCTTCATGATGTAACAGAGGAAAACAGATACAGAAGCCCTGAGAGCCAAGACCTCGAAACACACCGCTTGTGGTCACACTCTCTCAGAGAAGTAGAGTTATGTCTCAGACATCCTCTACTCGTGGGTTATGGTCCAACGTCAGCCCTGCAGTGCTAAGCTTGCACCATGCTGCGTCAGCCCACACAATCACATTGTTCTCCAGCCGGTAGAAGTAACAGCCTCTGACAGCTGCAGACGCTAGCGCACTAAACCCAACCGACCCAGGGCTCCGTGTCTGGGGGGAAAGTCTCGCATTTCAACACCTAGTTGGATCACTTCTCTACCTTCGGGTTGTGATGCTTGTTCCGCTCATTTACATTTTACATTTAGGGCATTTAGCAGATGCCTTTATCCAAAGAGACTTAAAAGGAGCACATTTGTCATAAGAACGAGAAACAACAATATATCGCTATCGGTACAGAAAGGATGTTCATAGAAACAAGTGCCAAGCACTTACAATTGCTAGTTTAACCCATTATCTGTATACAACAAAGATAGCTAGGATAAGACGTTACCAGCAGTCACACGGTGCAAGAACTAATTATTCAGTGTCAGGACGTACAACATACAATAAGTGCGAAAATTAAGTACCAGGATGTACAAAGATACAATTGCGTGCATAAGATAGGTGTTTTAGGAGAGTAAGGGAGGAGAAGGGGCGGTGGGTGTAAGGGGGGAGGCAATGCAGAGTCCAAGTGAACTCAGAACAAGTGAATCTGGAGTGTCTTGCAGAAGCTGGTGAGCGACTCTGTGGTCCTGACATCGGCAGAGATTTCGTTCCACCATTGCGGTGCCAAAGAAGAGTGGTGACTTTCCACTCAGGTCTTGGTCGTCTATAACCACAGCAACAGGATATTATGCAATACAATACAAATGCAGTAGTGTAGGTAAACAAAAATAGATTGTCAATTCTAAATTAAGGACAAACAGAACAAATGGAACAAACAGAACAATGGCCCAGTGCCAGTACTTCACAGTATATTAAAGTTAGTAAATGCAATGTAAAAAAAGAGAAGTGGCCCAGTGATCGTGTATATGTTTGTGTATACACACATTCACATACATATACATACATCTGCCACAGCTCGTCATAGGATGGGAGAGGTTACCCAGGATGGACTTGAAATTGTTCCTCATCCTTCTCTGCCTCGAGATTGTCCAGCTCTAGCCCAGCAACAGAGCTAGCCCAAGCTTGTTGAGTCTGTTGGTACCCCCAGCCTTAATGCCACCTCCCTAGCAACCCCTAGCAAAGAACATTGTGGAGGCTACCACAGACTGATTACCACAAACATCTTCAGTAGCCTGCCGCACATGTCAAAGGACCTGAGGCTCCTGAGAAAAGGGAGCCTGCTCTGACTTCCGATAGAGGGCCTCAGTGTTGTCTGTCCAGTCCAGTTTATTGTTTGTGTGTACTCCTAGGACTTGTACGAGTTCACTATCTCTATCTCATCCCCCTGGTTTGTAATGGGGGTTGGGGGCTTCCGGCTCCATCTGAAGTTCACCACCATTGGTCTTGCCAATGTTGAGCTGGAGGTGGTTCTCCACGGACAATCTGACAAAGCCCTCCACCACACCTCTGTATTCGTCCTAAATTAGTTAATTAGATATGGGGTCGGTCACTCATGCACACACTCCCCAGAGACATGTATGTTACAAGAGGGCGAGGTCATTTCTAACCTATACATTTGTAAACTATGGTGGTCAGGCTGGTGAGCCACTCTGGCTTGTGAGGTACTGTCCCTCGCGTCCTCTCAAAGATCACTGCGGTTTCCAACCCGGGTCTTCTTAGGCTATGCCCAGCTGACCCGAGGGAAACAGTGGCATCCGTATGTGTCTTGCGATATGTTTCTAATTCTTTGGTTTCTTATTCAACATGAGCTCAGTATCTCCCACTGCTGTGTAAAACATCCCCAGCATGTTCTGGGACAGGAATGTGTGTGACCTTCTGTCCTGTTCTAATGTCCCTTGTGTCTCTCCTGAGCCTTGGTGACGTGTGTACATTTGGTGGAACAGGATCCGTGTTAACAGTTCTGTGGGGTCCTTGATGGATTAGTAAGTAACCTTCGAGATTGCAATGTGTGGGGAAGTGGGTGGTTATGTAATCATTTTGATTACTTTACTGATACCAGTCTGATAGTACTTCCTTCTCAGAGTGTCAATTCAGTTTAAGTTGAGATGAAAGCTGCATTTTCACACAAATGGCTGATTTGGCATTACAGACACACGATGAGCAGGAGATCAAGATTCTGAATCCTCCTCATTAGAACACATGAAGTGACCATTAAACACGAAGAGAAGGGTTACACCAGACGAGACACGCTCACATGAAACCCTTTTACTAATGATGTTGTCGCTATTGGAGCATTAAATATCTTCCAGCCACACCTTTGTATAGAACCTTTCCTTTCTGTTGCCTGTATACTACTATTACTATTACTTATAATTATGAACTACTACTACTACTATAACTACTACTGATATTGCTATTCAGTCAGTAAACACTTTTATCCAAAGTGATACATGTTGTTACGGTGCAGGTAGGGTTTGGGCATGTTGCTCACGGATGCCCACAGGGAGACTGTGTGTGGACATTGGGGATCGAACCCAGAACCTTTCAGCTAGGAGTCAGACACCCTGACCAGTACACTGGGAGTCAGACACCCTGACCAGTAAACTGGGAGTCAGACACCCTGACCATTATACTGGGAGTCAGACGCCCTGACCTGTCCACTGGGAGTCAGACACCCTGACCATTATACTGGGAGTCAGATGCCCTGGCCAGTACACTGGGAGTCAGACATCCTGACCAGTAAACTGGGAGTCAGACACCCTGACCATTATACTGGGAGTCAGATGCCCTGACCAGTACGCTGTCCTACCCCCTTTATGATTTGAGATGCTGCGCTTCTCGCTGATACTGTAGAAGCCCCATTCTGATAAGATTCAGATTCTTATCAGATGCAATTGTAAAATAAGATCAGATCATTTGCAAACCGATTCCAATCCATATCTAATTAAATTCTGAATCCATTCAGATTCAGTTTCCTAATCACTCCTCATTGTTCTCACAGATTAACTCTAATTTCTCACTGCTTCCGAGCAAAACTCAATACATCACACAAATACAAAACAAAGACACAAGAAGCACACAGAAACACACAGACCCAGTCAAACTACAAGCAGCATGATGAATAACCACCAGCCTGGAGATCCCTGGAGGCAGCGAGTGTATGTTTACTCTCAGTAAAGGCCTACAGAAGGCCATCTGTCACCCAGCCCAGTCTGGGTAAGTAGGCTACAGTTGGACTTCATAATGGCACACACAAACAAAGGAGGGTCACAAGACTATGACACAAGCAGCCGTCTGTTAGTCAGCACGGTGTTGTGCGCTGTTATCTTAGATGTGTACCGGGCAGCAGGATTCCGCTGAGGGACCGGGCCTTCTTGTTTTGAGTCTGTTCTCCTCCTCCTGGACATCCTGACTGCTGCGTGTCAGGGTTAAGTCACAGCCCAGCGTGGGGTGTGGCCACTGGGACCCATCTGACAGGCTGGCCCCCAAAACAAGACCCAGCCCCTCCCAAAAACACTGTTTTTATATTGACTGAAAGTGTGTAATAAAATGGGTATTAAGGCTGTTATTAACCCTACCGTTTCACATGGTTTGCATCATAAAACCTCTCAGAGATTAAAGATTACAAACCTCTCACTGTGTTTTTACTGTTACATTCATCTTATGGCAAACGTGATTCTATATCTTTATACTTAACTTCCGGTATATTATACTGTATTATATATACTATATATATATTATATTGTTCTATATTATACTCTATTATATTGTATTATACTGTCCTCTATTATATTCTACTGATCTCTTCTCTGTTCTACTGTATTGTGTTGCACTGTCCTCTACTCTACTATCTTATACTGTCCTAGTCTGTTCTACTGTACTCCACTCTATTCTATTCCTGAGCTTTTCTTTGCTCTTTCTTCTGGCATTGATGTACTAGGCCATGTCCCGACCCAGCGTGCACACACACATACAATAGATAGATGATGAGTAATCACCTGATAAGAAGACATTACGGTCAATGCTGCTCTCCTAGCTGTTAAGATATAGGGTAATCAATGCTTATGTTTGATCGTGGGTTATTTAAGTTGTATTAAGGTAAGGCAATGACGTCAGCAATAGACAGGTATGGATATAGACGGGCAAATAAGTCGTCATTGATGGCCAATCGCAGGTCCACTACTCAGGTCGCCAGGCAGGAACTACAACACACTAGGGCACGCGGCCCCTTTAAGATGTGTTTTGGCTTTGCACGTGCGCTCCATATATGGGAGAGGTGGTAAACTGAAGCAGCTCGAGCTCGCTCGCTTTGACCGATAGTTACCTCTTCTCAGTCTCTCCTCCTCTCCTCCTTTCCTTATCTCCTCGTTCCCTCCTCCTCCTCTCCTCCTCTCTATAAAACCCTGGCGGTGGAAAAAAGGACACTTCTGAGTCTCAACAGCTGAGAACAATAGAGGAGCCCAAAGTTACAGTGGACCCGTTGTTTTCTATAACGGAGGATTTACATTGGATGAGAGGAGACATCGTTTTGAGTCCGCAGGGGTCCGGAGACAGGTTGGTGGAGTCACTTGATTGACTTTATTCAGCTTATTCGTTTCGGGACATTCTTTGTGTTTATGAAATCTGGCATGAGTGGTTTTGTGTGACAGTCCAATTTGACTATTGCAATGTTGTATTGTTGTTATAAGCAGTGGGGCTGGGATGTTGTTCATGTCGGCTGATATTATCAATGTAGAAGTTATTCTGCTCGACAGTCACCCTGTCTGCGGTCAGCAAGAAGATTCACTGAACATTGCGAGTTAAGATGACTGTGAATCATATGCATCAGAGAAAGGGTTTTAAACAGTTTCAGTCTACGGTCGAGACGTTGTTTTCGACAGCTTCTCTTTGTGTGTGTGTGTGTGTGTGTGTGTGTGTGTGTGTGTGTGTGTGTGCGCGCGTGCTTTTGTGTGTTTGTATCGGGCATCTGGTTGAGTGTGGAGCATTTGACCGATAGTTACCCCCCCCCCCCCCAAACCAGAACAATGAAATAAAGCCATAATTTGATTTGAATGACATCGGTCCCGACGGGCTGAGGATAAGACGCAGCCTTCTTGTGTGAAAGGAAACGTGAACACGATTTGCGTTTCCGTTATTTTGTCTTCTGAGGGGTTTTGTTTATATCAAGTACGTGCACGTCGACGGTGGTGAATAGTGGTAGAAGGAAGCTGTGAGTGTTTCTCACACGTGTTCCTCCTTCTAAAGCCCTCTGATCGCTGATTTATTCATAGTTTATCTGATTAAATTCTTCTTGGTTCGTTTATTCTCTCTCACGCAATTGTTGAACATCTTCGAAACTACTCGTATCATGGCGATGACATCACTTAGCTTTTAAACCAATGCGATCAAATGGTAGTTCATAGTCGATCGGTTATGCTGTTGCGCATATAGTCGACAAATAATCCTCTTTCTCTGTGTGATCGCACGTGAGCACGAGCGGATGGTAAACAAGTGAAGAGCTGCAGCACTGGCTCCAGCCGCTTGGGGCGCGTTGCACCATTTGGACCTGCAGCCATGCACTTCAAAGAGAATGTTGTTGTTGTTCGTTGTTTCACCTAAAAATAGACCTGTATCTCAAATCGATTCGGGAGATTGAGATTTGAGAGTAAAGCATTTCCACGATGTGACCATTTACTATGGTGGTTAATGGTGGACTGATTCATGAAAACATTGGCCATACGTTCATATTCATAGTCATCATAGTTATTCTTCGATCGCTAAACGTGCATTCTATCCACATATAGCTAACGATAAGTGAAATTGCATGTTCACGTTTCTAACAGGGATTTTCATCCTATATTGAATCTGTTGTGTCATTTTTTTGAAGAAAAGGCTGCTGCAGGGTCAGAAAAACAAGGTCTCTGCAGCAGAGATGTCCTTTATCTAAACCTGCTTACCAACCTTTTGTTATGACAACGACGTAATGCCAAGTGGAAAAAAGGCACTAAGTGTAGTAGGCCTAGTGCAGGGTTTTATCAGGAATTATTTGTAACCAGAACCAACCACTCATTCAAACAGAGAGAGAGGGAGCGAAAGGAGGGAGATGGGGAGAGAGGAGAGGGAGATAGAGCGAGCAGTGTGTGTCGGTTTATTGTTTATTGTTTAACATGAAACATCAGGCAGATATTTAAATACGGTCTACATAAGTCGGTTAATTTAAACCACAGGAATGCATTTCACATTCAATCATCATCTGCTATGTCACTGAAACAACAATTTTGTTTACCACATTTTGGAAACATATTTTCCTGTGTGACTGGATTGAAAGAAAACCAACGTTTTGAGGGCGGTGAAGTTAATTTCCGACAATGATTGGAGGCCAAAACTGGGTTTTATAAATCTGTATTTTTTTAAAGGATCATGAGGTGAACTTTGGTCAGTTTACCAGGGGATTCGTAGAAGTGGAGTAACAGGCGGTCCCAGGCTGGGAGCGATGCCCTTTATCATGGTGGTGCTGTGGTGTTGAAGTGTGGTGGCGTGATGTTGTTTCAATCAGGATTGACCGCTCTGCCAAAGTCCTTTACCACAAATACTGAGTCACACAGCGGCAAACATGGATGCAGAACTCACACACAGATGGACACAAACACACAACCCTAGCACACAACGATGGACACACACCCCCCTAACACGGACAGCCCTAACACACACAGATGGACACAAAAATACAACCCTCCCCACACAACCCTAACACACACTGATGGAAACACACACAATACAAACAGATATAGGGAGACACACATACACAACCCTGACACACACAAAACACTAACAGATACAAATATATACCCACTAGCCCACTTATAGGAACATAAACCAACCCTAAAGCACACATACACAGATTTACACAAACACACAACCCTAACACCAACAACCCTAACCCGTGCTGAGCAACAGTCAGACAGTTATTGGAACAACTGTGTCTCTTTAACCCTATCCCATCATGAAGCCCAGCCTAGAGGCTTAACGCTGGAGACAGACGGACAGAGACTTGTACCGCATACTCAAAATGTCCACCAACAACCACCACAGGAGAAACTAAACACACGCAGTTGGCAGCACACACACTTGAATAAACACAACCCTCTCTAACCTAACCCTAACATAACCGTCTCTAACCTAACCCTCACCCGAACACTAAACATTACTCTCTCTAACCTGATGCCAAACCCTAACCATCTCTGGCCCCATACCTACTTAACCATCTCTAACCTAACCTAAACCTAACCATATCTAACACAATACCTAAACTGAACCATGTCTATCCCAAAACATACTATTTACCATCTCTAACCCATAACCTAAACTTTACTACCTCCATCCCATATCCTTAATTTAACCATCTCTACCCTAATATCTTAACATTACAATCTCAAACCTAGAACATAAACTTAAAGGTACAATATGTAACAATGAAACCAAGTATGTATCCGCCCCCTCCTCTCCAGACTCGAAGCTCACACGGGCTGCCAGGTTGAGGATACGAGCGCAAATATTATATTTCGGCAGTAACATGCGACGATTAGTCCTACACTATAAGCTGAACATCTAACGTACACAGGAATGTATTCTACCCAGGAATTTGTATGCCAGGTAGAATTGAGTACAACCTTACTTGATCCAGTTTGTTTGCTGGCTCAATATTATTTGTTTCCTATCTGGCAACCCTGGGTCCTCTGAGGGAATCAGGGAATCATAACACACAGGACAAAACAAGAACAAATGTAAATTTTTAACATATAGCTCCTTTAGCCATCTCTAACCTACCACCTAAACTTAAACAAATTTACTGAATTGTTGGTCCGCAGGTCTTTATAATGCTTATTCAAAATGTTGAAATATCAGCAGATCCTAGGAAAGTGTGTCACTATGTTGACTCCACCCCATTGCGCCCACATCATGAACTCTGACCTTTGGACCTGTGGTAAAGCTAACAGTGAGGGGGCATAGCTATGTCTTGGTGATCTAGGGGGGATAATGCTACATCTAGTTACACTAGAGGGGGTATAGCTACGTCTAGTTAAGCTAGAGGGGGTATAGCTACATCTAGTTCTCCATCTATCTGCGGCAGTGTCCCGGGTCAAGCACTGTTTTGGACGGTTGGTGTGTCCTCTGTAGGTGTGTTTGTTGCTCCGATGTCTAGGGTTGATGTTGATGATTTTGATGACCTTTTGACATTACACGGTACAGTAGTGTACATGTTATAGACATGCTAGAAGTATAGTAGCAGCATCATCTTCTCTATTGTGTAAAAACTAGACAGCTGATGTTATCTGTTTTGTCTGTCTCCCTCTTTCTCCCCCCTTCTCTCTCTCTATCTCTCTCTCTAGTGAGAAACTGAGCACGCTCAGTAGGCCAGAGTAGCGGACAACATGGCCGTCTCTACTCAGCTTGGTTTACTGCTGTGGAAGAACTTCACGTTTCGCCGCAGACAGACCGTAAGTAACCTCATCAAAGTCTTTACTAAACCAACCAAATCAAAAACCTTTAAGCTGTGGGTCCACTCCACTATGAGACTTTCCTGAGAAGAAAACTTAATACATGGCTAACTGCAAGGCTCGGCCACCAGCCTGCGGTGACTGTACCAGAACCAGAGCACCTCTGTGCGGGTCTAGAACTAATATCTTACAGAACCATGGCTCATCCATTGCTGGGAGATGACGGTGAGAAGACAAGAAGTGAGCAGCTTGTTTTGCGTCATGCTGGAAATATTCAAACCACAGAGAGAGGAATCGGGACCGATGGTCAGACACGTAAAGATTACACATCTGAAAAGGCTTTGTGTTTCCCAGCACCTTCCCTCTTCTCTCTCTGCCCAGAGAGAACTGCGGTGTGTCACCAGACATACACTCTTTCTGGATACTTCCCTCTTTCTGCGGGTTGTGAAATCATCAAAGTCTTTTACATTTTTACATTTGAGTAATTTAGCAGACGCTCTTGGAACAATCAGTTGTGTTATCATAGCAGGGGTACCGGGTGCTTATCTCGCTGTGTCTCTTACACGTAGCCAGCCACAAGGTCAGGGCAGATAGCTCCCTGGCTTCCACTTTCTCCTCAGGCATGCTATTCCTTTACTTTATCAGTAATTAGTTAGATAGATGATAGATATATAAATACTTTATTGATCAACCATCTATCTAACTAATTACTCATAAATTAAATGAACATATTATTCTTTAGTAAATCTTGAAAGAATAGCAGAGAGTGGTTTGGATGTCTCCTGCTTGAGAAGAAGGTGGAGGCCAGGGAAATGTAGTGTATACATTTTAGGTCATGCATCTGGCACAGCAGAAATGACAATAAGAAGATTGAAAGAGAGATAAAAGAGAGATAAATACAACCAAAGTAATATATGTCTACAAAATAAGGGTGCCTAAATGCGTAACATGCCATTATTTAATTAATCTACATTTCTAATACCTCTATTTTGTATATTGATATTCTCATTATTAATATTATTAACAATAATAAGAATGAGAATACTAGTACTCATAATATTAACCGTATTGTTCTATCCAGTGGGATTGGAAGCCACAGAGTAGGCCTGATGAACATGTATAGAAACCACCAATCGGAACAGATGGAGCAGTCTGCACCTAGTAAACATCTCTTTCTCTATCCCATTATATCTCTTATACTCGCTCTCTCTCTCCCTCCCTCCTAATGTCTCTCTCTCTCTCTCGCTCTCTCGCTCTCTCTCTCTCTCTCACTCTCTCTATCTCGTAATGTCTCTCTCTCTCCTCATGTTAACCCATATACTGTCCACCCACATTCACAGGGTGGGATTAGTGGCTCAGCTGACACACGCACACACACACACACACACACACACACACACACACACACACACACACACACACACACACACACACAC
>JAOSLM010000115.1:5010646-5021288 GCA_025629765.1 Eleginus gracilis | reverse complement strand
ACTGCCTGCTTAGATCCACCTACAGTATGTCCCGTGCTGGGACCAACTAGACTCTTCTCGGACCCAGCAGTCCCACTATGTTGGAGCAGAACTCCTGGGGGACACGGCACAAAGGCCTGGCCGGAAACCAGAAACTGAAGGGACGGATAAATGCCCCGTTTCTCATTTCATTACAGAGATATTCTAACGAAGAGAAACCGATTTGCTTAATTAAAAAAGCTTCAGTGTTGGATTCTATGAACTATATTCCTACACTGGCCAGTCTACAGGGTGTTGATTTGAAACCTTTTTGACTGTTTAACACGGCTAGCCGGGTTTGTGTCTGCTGTTAATAGCCGATTACACGCTTACAGATTACCAGTTCCAGCAACATATTTGGCAGAAAATAATTAGAAGCAAGAAAAGAGAGAGTCCCAATTTGAGCTTGTTTTCCACCAGACTTCAGATTAGTAATCAAAAGACAGATTTGCGAGAATAAATATGACACTTGAAGACCTGAAGACCCGTTTTTCATCACACAAGAAGAGACAAGGAGGAGGCCTACTGCCTGAAATATATAAACAGTTAACCAAAGCAATGGGATGCAGCCTTCCCCCAGCTCCTCCACCACCTTATGTCAGCCACTGCCAACAAGCGGAAGAGGGGAGAGCCGAGGGAAGAGAGGTAGACCAGACAGATCATGCAGGGACACGCTTCATCATCTGGGCTTAAGTTCAGCAGGCAGACGGACAGACAGACAACGGGATGTGTAATCCACATCCCATTGCAACGTTGACACTGCAACCTTTCTGTGAGTTGAACAAAGAAAGAAACTTTGCTTGTTTTGGTCGAAAAGCAAATATCAAACGGCAGGCCTAGTCACCATCCAAAAGGACATGAGGAACTAACAACTCCATTAAGCTATGTGAGTCAACACTATGCACCACTTTCTTCTACAATATTGGCCCTGCCTAGTCGATTTTCCATGGCATTGTGGTTATTTTCTCCAACTCCAACATATATCACCTAATTTCATCCTTCACTTCATGCACTGTAGCCCAAGCTATCCAAAACAAAGGGGTTTAAAAGTGTTCAATTGGAATGCCTGCTCACTATAAAGTAACATCACATCAAATTCATAAATGACCACTATGTACAACCATGTTCCTAAAGTTTTAGCCATTGTTCACAACATGGACTTTGTTTCCAATCCCCAGTGGCCTAGAAGCGGTATTGACCCCATTCTGGATGTGTGCCAAACCAAGGCACCCAATCAAAAAGCCAACCAGGAAGTAGCGGCGGGGAGCAGGAGCTAGTGGTTGAGTCATGTTGGTGATGTCATTCCAATATGAGCAGCCACTAGCTCTACAGAGGCTCAGATAGGGGAGTGTGCAAGGTCCTTGCTCAGTCTTGCCTGGGTATAAGGTGTGTTTGGCCCTGCTTTGTTGTCTGTTAAAACTGCCTGACAAACACTGAGGCCCTTTTGTGCTGCAGTATTGCACCAACCGCCAAGGCGAACCCAGCCGATCTCAGGGGTGGTGGTGGAGGAGGACGTTACATCATACCTCTTTCCAAACAACACAAGAAGTTGGCCATTTTACGGCTCAGGCTTTAGATAGCCTGTCTCTAAATAATTTCTTGCCTTCACATTGATAACAAGAGTTGGGTTTGTTATCATTGTGACCTCCATTCTAAGAACTGGAAGATACAATGCATCAGTATATGTGGTTCAAAAACAGCGCCTGTGGGGGTGGAACAGACGGTATATATAGTTTGTACGTATTCATATACAAACTATTATAATGTTCAATCTTATCTTCTAGAGAACTCAAGGCTTGAATCTGCTGGCAGAGAGGGATAAGACTCTTCTCCACACAGCAGTCTGGACAGCGTCTACAGTTAATGTCCGCAGAGATGATGGATGGTAACAAGGAGCTTAGGAATAACAGGAACACAAAAAGCCCTGTACGATTCTGGTAAATACAGTGAGAGGAGATAAAACAGCATGATGGAGATCCAGCTGTAGCCCAAATCTGCTGACCTGAGCACCACATTTCCAATATAAAAACATTGGATGACATTGACAGCACTTGGTATTGCACCGCATCAGAATGTGCACTTTGTGACAACAAATTAGTCACACTTGAAATCCTGCCAACAGCTTGTTTTCCCAGCAAACCTGTAACCCTCTCGCTGCATGGAGTCAATACACCAGAGCTCGATACCAGAGGGCTGCCTGCTGATGCTCTTCGGTGGTGGAGTAGGACAAAGGGGCTGCAACTCTTTAGTAACTGGAAAAATAAGCCCACAATTATTAGGTCAGAAAGCTACAATCGGTAGGTTTATGGGTCTCTGATCAGGGCGAGCTCAATATTTTTAATCACACTCCTGGTCTTTTAAAAGAGCACCACCGCCACCTACAACCACCTACACCTTAGACCTACAAGAAAGTCTAAACATCAAACATCCGCATGAGTCAGGTGAGAGTGGTTAGTTCAACCTGTAGGTCCATTTGTAACCCAACTCAAGCGGAGCTCCAATAAAACAGCTTTTCTTTTTTTTAAGCCTACTTTTTCACTCTGATGCTGTTTCTTTAAACCTGCACTCTTTTATTCCATGTCCTGCTCCTTCATTTCCCACCACTGCACACAGCGTCTCCATCCACACGGTAGCTGGTAGTTTGGCCCGCACCCAGGGGCCCAGTGTATCAACAGTGCATCCACCCCCTCTCAGTTTTTTAGGTCAATCTTCCTGGATGTGTGCAGCAGGCCCCGTCTGCCTTCTGTCTTCTGACACGAACATCGTTTTGTTTACCTCTTGCACTTCCTCCTACCTGGTTGGCTTCAGTTGCAGGACATTTAACTCTGGGGATAACAATCAACCATACCGGACACTGGTGAAGGCTGGGTTGTGATGCGTTATTGGCGTCACAACACAGAACATTACACAGCCCACTTACCGGTTCTCAGCGTAACGGGGTTGCAATGACCTCGAGTTGCACGCAGGAAGAAACACAACACACAAAGATAGATATGCCCACTTGACTGTAGGAATCGGCCACCTTTTCCAATGGTCCAGTGGGCTACACAGTTGCAATAGCTGGTGGAGGGAGAGGGTTACAAACTTCACAGGGGAAAGGGGAAAGCCTGCCTTCTATCCAGTAGCATACAAACCTTCAACCTAATGACACCCGGTCCCATACAAACATTCACATGAACACAACAACGTAGCTCTCTGTTCCCAGGATGAAATGGAGGCTTGACTCCATCTCAAAAAAATTTAGTCGTTGAACTTTGGCAAACCTTCACTGCTCCAACGGTAAGATACTTACTAAAAGACAGTGAATACATTGTCCTCTTCCAAGTCAACCGATGTTTAGATGAGGTTGGCCTCAAAGAGGAAGTCAGTGGCCTTACGCAGTGGCCTCTAACAGGGGGGGGGGGGGTGCACTGTATGAGCATGGTGTCTGGCAACCTGCAGGTATTAAAAAGGGGCTTCTGTTGCACTCACCTCTCAAGGAAAGGAGGAAGTTACACCAAAGGAAAACGTTACCTGGAAACGTACCTAGCAAAACAAACTACAACTCAGCCTCCTCCTATATTTGTGCGTGTGTGGAGTACCATTAGTAGAGGCTTCTCAGGGCCCTACTTATTAACATCCCATCAGCGCTGCAAAATCCTTCAGGCTTTCACAACCAACATCATTATGCCGATTCAGCAGAGCCCCCATCCCTCTCCTAGCCAACAGATTGTTTCTTGGAAAAAAAGACAGTCAGGATAAGATGGTTCCTTTGGCCAAGAGCATTTGAAGGTGGCTCTGTTTTAGCCTTTTCCTTAAGTCTCGATACAATCAAATAAAGCAACAGACTCTGGAGGAAAAAAACTGTGATACATTTCTGGAAAAGGGGAAGCTGACTAAAGTGCTGTTGGATAATTTCCAACGTTGCCTAGATGGAATGAATACATGGTAACATGTGGAAGTGCTTTATGAAGAAGCCACACGTTAAATTGGCCATGTAGATGTTTGCACTGCATACACACTGCTTTGTTCTTGTTGGTCCACTGTCATACACCGGCCTGTAAGGAATGCTGTAGCTACTTTTGTGGAATGATTAACATTATTAAACTGCTGATAAAGGCATAGAAAAAAAGGATCTCTTGAAAGAATATAAAAGAATCACATTTGTTGAAAGGTAAATTATCATAGATAAGCAGCCCTAGTGGACTGCGGTCAGTTTTTGATTCAACATTGTTTTAAATATTGTTTTAATGAGAGAATTCACAGTTCAGTTTTGCTCACAAACTGAAACAAACATTGTGTATGTTATTTCTGAAATAATATGCAAGCAGTAAGACATTTAGCTTGATTTTCTAAGACTATTTGTTTGAATTTGTTCATACAAAGCTAAGCAAAATAATAACAATTTACATACTTGTACTGATATAGCAGGGAGACACTACAGTCACAGTCACCTCCCTAAATGGACATTAATAACGGCAGAGTCCATGACTGAACCAACCATGTGACCCTGCTGATGGTTCACACTGGAGTATCAGACCGGGGTCCAAAGGAGGCTAGCGAAGCCAATGATACATCCAACAGCTCAGGGGGTGGGGGTAGGGGAAAACACTACATAAACAACCAGAAGTCAGCTGAAAGTCCCCATTCTGGACTTCCCATGGTCATGTGGCCCAGTGGAGCCGAGCCCAGGCTCAAGGTCGCGCCTGCTCAGGAGACTTACCACCAGGACCGGCCTGACCTGAGAAAGGCCCAGGGGAACAGGAATGTCTTAAATCTAATGAAAGGATAAGGGAGTGTTTGGGAAGCATGGGAATTGTCCTGCAGGGTGCAGGCCTATTATGACTTCCGTCACAGGGTGGCAGAAAGGTTTAGCAGCCACCAAAAGTCGAAGACACCGACGTCATACCATGAGTCGCGGAACCATTTAACGGCACAAAGAGAAGGCAGAGAGATGACGGGCTCTCTGAAATGTGAGCTTGGGGATACAATGAGGCGACTTGTTGTAGGGCTCAGGCTCAGCCATACCAAACGAGGTGGGCCACTGGCCACCACAGAAGAAGATAGGTGGTTTATTTGGATTATTTATACTTTGAACAGATAGATTAGAAGTGAAGCTCTTCAAAATGAATACAAATACATATATAGCTGACAGAAAGAAAATGAAAAATAAAACGTGCTAGGGTAGTTAGGATAATTGGACTGATTTAGTATAGTAAGTTTACATAGTATAGCCTTGTACAGTAACTGGCCTGTTTTTAGCACAGCCTTACTGGGAGATGAACAGAGGTGAGAGGCCATGTTATAAAAAAGGAAAAGAAAAGGGTGGGCAACGTGAGACGGAATAACAAGAACCAGCACCGCATGCTGAAATGTCATGGTAGAAAAGTAGGCCAGCTTCAAGGTCATTAACCACTCCAGACGTAACAACAACAACAACGACGACAAAGTCTATTAAGCTACTTGATGAAAAACAAACAACTAAACTGATTGCATCAACCTGGATAAGACAACTGAAGACAACTGAAAATAACACCAACTGTCACTCCTCTAAACCCTAACATGTAAGTTGAATTGTGGACCCTCAATACGGAAATGAAACATAGTTTATAAGGCCTGAACACATTGCATGTGTGATGATTATCCATTTGCCATGACAGGAAGGAGAGAACTCAAGTAGACTAGGAAGAATACCAAACACTATTACACGAGTAACACACAAACCCCACCTCCCAGTTCTCACCAGCACAATGGTGGTGACACTGCGATGAGTCACACAAACAGTCCCCTATCATACAGTACACTTGCTACAGCATATTATTCTAACAGGTAAAACAGAATGCTTGCGTCTTAAAAAACCTTAAAGCTAAAACCTTGTGTTGGACAAAATCCTAAAACAGCTCATTGTAAATCAAGACATCAAGAAAAAAGTGGTGAAATTGAAGAGGTAGAAAAGGTAAGCTTGATTCCAACTATGAAAACATTGACCACACAGTGGATGCTGTGGAGTGAGCCTATTCGCTTTAGATCAGGCATTGACCTAAACCAAGAGTATGAATTAAAATCAGATGGACACGCTTTATTGCTTACTTCTATGGGTTTGCCAATCACTGACCGGTGGGACCGGTCTGGATGTATGTGCTCATAGCAGGACAACTAGCAGAACTTGAACTGATCGATTTGCTCAGTTCAAGACCATACATTTCCATTTCAGACATGAGTCCACACATGGAGCGTCTTGGTTGCAATCCTTTCCACATCACGTAGTAAGCAGGTACTTACAACGTTATTAACCGATACGTGACGTTCCCCATGTATGCGTCCCCATACAAAAAAAAAGCCAATGTCAATCACAAGGTTTAAGGAAAAGTAACAAAGAGTGCCGTTAACGCAGTATGCCAGGGTAAGCCAGGGTAAGAAGTAACACTTGTTAAGACTTCACGTTAAGACTACACGTTCGGTTCACTTCGCTCTTGCTAACCGTTTTCTAGCATTAACCTCCTGCCCTGGCTGCTAATTATTAAGGAACCAAATCCCCATGTCGAAATACATAGCCCCACTTACATCTTTTTGCACAGGCTTGGTAGTGAATAGACTGAATCTCTGTAGTCTTGCCCTCATTCCATCCGCCATAAAGCTTCCCGGAGCGTTATGGGCGCTTCTCGAAGTGGCGTGCAACTTTCAAACCAGTGGGAAGTGGATTCCACTTCCTAAAGAGCCAGTTGTCAAGTCCGCCGAAGTTACAATGGGATGGGGGCTACACAGTTCCAGAGCCGGACCTGTCCAGACCACCGCTAAATAGTTTAAAGTGTACGCAAGCTAGACATGTATCTGACATATTGTAAGCGGTGCTTCCCGGAGCTGTCTGTGGCATGACCGACTGGAAGCTGAACGAGTACCCACAGGACGCGCCTCTGCTGACCCAGCTACTAGGAGGCGCCTTCCTTTAGGCGTACCCGAGTGGGAGGGATTGCTTTGATAGAGATAACCGGCAATACTATGCCACCCACCATCTGACGCTGTACTGAGTATTGTTTACAGATTTCGGCAACGATTTTCTCAAAACACTTAAAAATGTAATTAACGCACTGACAATACCAAAAACATAAACACACTAACAATTATTGACAGATCCAAGGCGACACCTGGTGGTGGGTATGGAAACGTTTTGTGACAAGGGCATGGTCTTACTATTTGTGGTCGATGAAGTCAGAATTATCGTGCTCTACTGTAACCGGTGAGCTCAAGTCCAAGATAAGAGAAACATTACATTATACATTTTTATTTAAATTATCTACAGCTAAATTATACAATTATGTTTGTTTTGCTCATGTAGTCTGTGTCGCAATAAGCTAGTAATTTTGTTTGGTTAGACTCGATTTTTATCCCTGTATAGAAATTTAAGATTGGCCACTAATAAGGTCAAGTTCTCGGTCCAATGGAAATATCCAAGGCCTAATGACAACACCAAGTTATGGCATACGTAGTGTGCCTTACTATTTGTGTTTGTGTGTGTGTGACTCAAGAGTGTAAACAGGTGTCCAAGAATACTTCACATCGTCCAAATTGTCAGGAGAGTGACACACACGCACACCCGCGCGCGTGCGGGAAGAGTGGAAGTGGTTTCCAAGGTAACCTAATCCGACATCCGCTAAAGTTTAGAATGGACCAGCTCAGTTACGAAAGACAAACAAATACCCAGGGACTAGAAAACTGTACACTGTGGTGTGTACTCAGTACAGTTTGATTTACAACAAATAACTGCTAACATTTCGAATGGCTTTGCTGCCATTCAATTGACTTAACAGCTGACAAATAAGGCCAAACTATTCTACATCAAGGTCTTCCTGGCAGATAGTGCTAAGAAGCCTTCATCTCAGTCGTTTGTTCCATACTAACCCTAATTGGGCCTCCAATTATGGCTGTCAGGTGAGCATCCTGAGTATGTCTGACATGGGGAGCAATTAAAAAAAGGCTCCCAAATATTGTTGGCCTGACTTTGGGCACCAGCTGCAGCTTAGCCAGTTGGTAGAGCATTCCATGTAGGGTAGAGGGGAAAGATTTAAAAGGCTAGCAGCGTAATGCTCAGAGACAAGTGTGTGTGCCTGTGTCTCGCAGCATGGTGCTAGGAGTCACAGTGTGGCACCAGGTCACACAGTGTCGAGTTTCTCTTTGCTGTGGACCACAATAAATACTGTTGCGGTCACACACAAACAAGCATGCAGAGTTCACACACACACACACACACACACTCGCCCTTTGTACAGAAAGCCTGTACCTTTTTAGAACTGGGGATTCTCATCAAAGACATATATACATAAGGGCACCGCCGCCAGCCTATCGGAGAGGCTAGGACTGCCCTGTAAACAAGTACAAGGAAACGGGGCTGCTGCGGTTTCTCCGCACTTACTTACCGCAGTTAATTACTAAAATATCAGTAATGCGCACACACGCACACACACACACACTACGGGGTAGGTACCCTGGTGCTGTCGTGGGATTGGAAGACATAGCAGGCACAGTGCTGGATGTTCCGGATCAGACAGCCAAAGCTGCTGGGCTCCTGGCTGTTGTAGATCAGCTTGGTCACCCTGTGAGGGAGACACTCAAACAGCACCGTGTGGGAGAGAGGGTCCCACGCCGCCCCCTCAGCCCAGGCCAACACGCACTGCACCCGCGACGCCGACACGGTCAGAAAGACAGACTGATTGCGTTTTGGGAGGTTCTGATGTCCACCATCGTGTGGCCCCCCGCGGCCCCGCTCCCGCTCCCCAGGTCCGGGCCGCACGATCTGGGCCACAACCCAGGGCAGCATGGCCATGGTGGTCAGAGGGTGCACCAGCAGAGAACCGACCAAGGCAAGCCTGTAGCGCATCTCCTGCTCCTCCTCCTTCTCTGCCGGGACCTCCTTTGTTTCCCCCCCAGCCCTGGGATAAGACCTTCGCCCTTTTTCCAGGCGTGAGGAGACCATTGTGAGAGGCGCGGTGGAGGGCAGCGAGCGGCGCTTGGAGGGAGGCTTCTGGACGCAGTGTGGAACCCGGGCTTCATCCCTTGTCGGCTTCACCTCGAAGCAGATACCCTCCATGCCGGTTGAGGCTGCAGACAGCGGGGCTTGTTGGGGGGAAATCACCTGTCTTGACGACACAGACACATTATTTAGTGGTCGATAGTTTTGAAAGCTGTGATCCTCTTTATATTTAATTACATTGAAGGACACAGTGAAGCGGGTTCAGTTATTCTAGGATCATTATGTCAAAGGTGCATGCACCAGCAGAGCTATGCGTTCAGTAAAGCAGCCACAGTATGGGCATTTGAAGGGCAGCGCAAGGAGACATTCGGTAAACAACAACTGGCTGTACAGAAACACATGCTTAACGCAGTTCGAAACTGAGCAAACTTAATCAATCTGTCCACTTCTATAAAAGTGTGCTTTAGTTTCGCCCCACACAATCTCGCATAGGCCTACACATATTTACATAAAAAAAAGAAAAGGTGGTTCTAAATTGCCACGTTACTCTTAAAAACAAGAATTGATAGTAGTTGTTACGATCCTACAGCATTTTAATGTTCCGATCATTTGATTAAATATCAATAGCCTGTACAACGCAAATGTGAAAAAGGCATAGCTTCACATTTTTATCACTGAATGAAACAAATGCCAATTTATGGTAGTGCTTGTTCTACACAAACAAAAAACAAGTAGTTGTACTCACAATATGACATCCAAACAATAAAGTGAGTTAGACGTGTAACGATTAAGCGACTCGTGCATGCGTGATCGATACCTTTCTAGTCACAGCCAAGGGCACCTCTTCTTCGAGCCCTACTTTGTCCCCTGCAGCCTTTTTGGGGGGAGAATAGCCGCTAGTTCCCAGGACTCCTTAAGAACAAGTCCCCTGACATTAAAGTGTGGCCACACTGCAGCGCGTCGTCAATGTTTTCACGCGGCTGGAGCCGAACTCGAGACAGCGTCACTCTCCGAGTCCTGTCCGTTCTTTGGTAGGCGCTAAATATAGGACATATGCAATAGACCAAAGTGGACGGCTGCTGCTGTACTACGGTGCCTTCTCTCTCGGTGCCTCTTTGATGGAGTGCGTATTGATGGGCGTCCAGGCCATAAGCTGAGTGGTGCTGTACAGATGCTGCCCACATCACACCCTCCTCCACATGGGTGGGTGCAGCGGCGAGATGAGAACTAATAACTAGTCTATCGCGAGTTTTCTTCCTCTTTCTATCCCGTAGTCTAAAGCACTTTCAGACTACTTATGACAAAAATCCAAGTATACAGTACAGTAGGCTACTTATTGTTTGAGCACATTTAATGGTTGTAAGTAAAAAATACCAGTATTAATTGAGATTTTGCATATGCATTTGACAAACAATGCTGATCGTATATGTGACAGGAAAGCCTTTAAGCTGACAAAGCCATGATTCCTCGAATGACTGCAGATCCCAGAAGCCTTCACATCACATGTCTCACTCTTATCCAATACGTGTCATTCATAATAACGGCAACTCTGTTTTAATTAAGTATATATATATATATATATATATATATATATATATATATATATATATATAAAATTTATTCTGCTCCGAATAGGTGGTCCTTGGAGAGTGTATGTTGTATGTAAAATAGGGTTGT
>JAOSLM010000115.1:4966758-4979115 GCA_025629765.1 Eleginus gracilis | reverse complement strand
TGTACAATTCATTGATGTTTTCTGTAATGCTTAGTAAGTCACAGCTTCAGAGATGTGTAGAGAATTCATATATATAGATGGGCCAAGTTTTAACTATTTATACAGGCCTGTAATGGTCGGAGGACGGTTATTTTTAATGTGTATATGAAAGGCGAAAAATCATACATACATACAACATAGCCTCCAACCAATGCACAGAAGCTGTTCCTTTAGTGAATCTATTGTTTTGTTCTAAAGCTATTTATGCCCATATTTGGCTGGTAATGTTTAGGACAATCATATCTCACAAAAATAGTTTCCCAAAGATTGCCATTTCTTTATATATACACACACACTTCGTCCCACTGTCTCATAAGCACAATAAGGTTAGGGGCAAGTGGTTTGAAATTGTGACAAACTCTTGACATGCTGTATAATATCCACATGTACTGGGATGGTTAGAATCCACCAGGTATGAGTGTGATAAGTATTACAAGCCATTTCAAAATCTGCCCTGCGACATCAAGTGATCAGTCTACCAGCCTCACTCCCACTTGTAATGTCACCATCACAGGACAGGGCAGATTTTAAAATCGCCCTTTAAGCTTGTTTTTTGTGTCACCATTCACTACATGTGTACTGTCATTATGGTTTTCAACAAAGCAACAACTGTCCATTATTTACATCTCATTTTTTGTATGACGTTTAAGAAGACAAATGTTTAATCTACAAAATGCTTTATACGTTTTTTGATGAAATACAATAGATTTGTTTCAAAGTGTGATGTACTCTTTGACTTGCATCTCTTTCTCCCTCTTCTGTAATTCTTCTTCTACTCTTGGCCTCTATTTTTTTTTCTTAAAACTCCTATCCATCTTGGCTTTATATTTGACCAGAGGGAGAACCAGAGTGGCGAATTTGTGGTCTTCTGCTGGGTCAAGCGTCGCTCCTTTGACACGGGCAGGCTTTATGAGAGTCAGTCCCATTGATTTGGCAACCTCCATTATCCTGAAAAACAAAAAGTGGTATCCGGTCACCTTAGAAAATTAAACTGAATAATAACTTCCTGTCAACAACTTTTTGATCAAGGGAGAATCCGATTTTTCGGATTGCCCAATTTCAAAATCAGTTGGCCATGTAGATTAGTATGCTGTGCTTTTGCACCGGTTTAGCTGCACAATCTCAGAACCAGGAGTTCTATGTTACAGCAGAACTTCTGGGGTCAAGATCACCATGGTCTGAAACGAAAAAAACTGCAAGGGGGGGGGGGAGTTATGACTCGTTTCTTGTTCTACCCAATATTCTACCAGAGACATTCTACCAAAGAAAACTATTGTTTTCAACTTTTGCTTTCAGAAGGGGACTTTAAAAAGTATTTATTTATGCGGTTGCCAGTCCAAGAGGGTGGCCGTTTGAACCGTTTACTAGTGCTGGCCTAGTTTGTGTTCGCCATTTACGTGCTAACAGATCCATCCACACCTCCAGCAACGTGACAGGTAGAAACAAATACGACGCCATGAATACATGTAAACAACCGTCCCCCCAGATTTGAGGTCGCCTGGCATCACTTTAGATATTAATCTAAAGTCTGATTTTGTGAGACGTACAGCACACTTACCACATCTCCTTGACTAACAGGTCTCGCTGCAGCAGCGTCAGGTTCACCGACATGTGACCCATGTGTAGCTGCAGTGCGAGGCAGTAGGCTGCAATCTTCGCACTCATGGACGAGGACACTTGGTTATTCAGACTGAAAGGAAATGGGAAAGACGTTTGTGTTAGATTTGGGTTTAATAAAATAAATAGATTATTGATGTACATTCTGGACTGATGGCTTAGAAATAGGCCCAGAGCTATACATGTACTGTACCATGTGGGCAGACAAAAGTGAATAAAAGGGTACTGTCATACCGGCCTTTCCAAAAGGACTCCACAGTAAAGGTCCTAAAGATTTTTCTCCGGAGATTGAAGGTGCACCCTTCATTCTGGCCAACTGGAATACAGTAAAAAATAAAAACAAGAAAATGCATGTATGGGCAAAGATAACTGGCACCATTGACATTTATTGTCATCAAGCACTCACATTTGCCATTAACCCTTCCAGCTCGAGCCAGCTGCAGAAGCATGTAGAGGTAAGCACAGCAGCGCAACATCTTCTCCCTGGCTTCATTTCCATTTGGTAGAGATTCCATATGCTTAACGATGCTCAAACTGTTGCATGACAAAAAGAAAGTAAGGCTTATCAAGAATCAGTCACTGTATTAGGCAGCCATTATGCTTTAGAGAGGGAGACAGAATCCTACTATTTGCAATCCTTCAATGCCTGTGGACCCTCTTCTGCCAGAGCAGCCATTTGGGAACCAGCTACAGCCAACTCTTCATAATCCGCCGGGGACAAGACTAGCAAACAATAAAGGAAAACAACGTATATGCAGCAGCTCTTAAAACACGTACGATGGAGATGTTAATGTGGTGAAGAAAACAAGTTAGTTCCTATGAATGGTAAAACATACGATCATCAAACATGTAGACATCTTCAGGCCTTTCAGCATCAGGGTAGCATGGGGGGATATATAGAGCC
Organism: Eleginus gracilis; assembly: GCA_025629765.1. Classification (NCBI taxonomy): domain Eukaryota; kingdom Metazoa; phylum Chordata; class Actinopteri; order Gadiformes; family Gadidae; genus Eleginus; species Eleginus gracilis. The sequence goes on along the minus strand of JAOSLM010000115.1, from coordinate 4,976,555 downwards.
ATGTCAAGTTGGTTACTGGCCTCGTGGAGCTCTTCACTGAGAGCTGACGGAGGAGACAAAAGTGAGAAGAGTATTTAAGAAGACTGACCTAAAGAAATATATAGGTGGCACAAAATCATCTCCTGCATTTCCTACACATCCAATGGTTGACCAAAAGCAGCAGATATCCACGCAAAATATCAAAGGGAATGGACATAATTAGCACACAAACAGCAGACGCGTTTACCTGCAAAGCCCTTTTGTTCGATCACGCTGTTGGCCGCCTTGGCCACAGCCTGCTGCAGGGACTCGGCGCCCACCCTGTTCAGCCGCTGAGAGGTCAGGGCTCTCTTCTGTTTCGTGGTTCCAAACGCCTCAACCAGGGAGTTCAACTATTGGAAAATACAAACCAGACAAGGCTTAGCGAATGAACACGTTTCCAATGTCTCAGCGTTCTCAAGTAGGGCTGCAACGATAAGTTGATTGACAGAAAATCTATTGAATAAATGTAATGGACACAAATAAAAAAAGATAATAATTGGTTGAAGGGTCTTTATAAATAATTATTATTTAGTTTTCTTGGCTGCTTGTCAGTTAAAGCATGCACAATTAGGACATCACATATTTTGTGATTCAAAGACTAAATAACAAATCAGCAAACATTTGTTAGTTGCAGTCCTATTCTCAAGAAAAGTCGAGAAACTGGACACAGATCGTATTGGAAGAAGGCGATCAAAAGCACAGACAAAAGGTGATATCTGTGGTGATTTAAATAACATGGGTGATGCTTGTGGTGGGTGTGGTTAGTCAGATGGATGGTACCTTTTCAGAATAGGTCAGGTTAGCGTTGTCAACCTGTTCGGTCACATTCGGCTCCCCTGGTTTGGAAAAACACAGTTACAAACTTTAAACAAATCAGTTAGTTTAAACTGGACAAAAATATAGCTTATTTAAACCTGCACTATGTCCATTTGCAACTGAAGCTATTTACCCTATTCATAAATATCAGACAGGTAATATCATCTGAAATGATAGCTGTAAGAGAAGCTATAACTCAAGTAACTATAGGTATGTCTATATATTTGTACATACATTTCGTATCCTACTTCTTTAATAGCAATAGAGCAAACTATATAAACAAAGAGCATGAGAGATTTAACGTTTTTGGGATGATCTGTAATGCACTGTGGAACACAACAGGATTTCACCTAAAACTACTGCAGTAATTTTCACACTTAGCCAGGCTTTTGTGTGCACCCAGACAGATTTGCTTGCTTCAACATTTAGATATTTGATATTTAAATCGCTATGTTTTCCATTCCAAAATTATTTTTACCTGAAATAAAAGGTTGCATTTTAAAGAGCTGAGCACTGTGCATTTCCATCTCCATGGTGTCTTTGTTCAGCACTCCAACATAGTATCTGCAGAGGCAAGAAGGAAGTCAATTGTATTAAAAATGAAAAATGAACAAAAAAAGAAATCAAGCAAACTAGAGGTTGTGGATTAACGTTGTTTGAATAGAAAACATAACATACTTGCAAAGGTTGTTGCATTTTAACGACCCTGGCCCAAAATTGTTTGCAACATACGATAGTCTGTCGGATTCAGCAACCTATAAAGAAAGGCAGAATAATGTGCACGGTGTTGCCCGAGTATATAACGATGCCATGTTGTGGCAGATGTCTCGAACAGTTCCCTGATGAAAATAAATGAACAACTGTTCTTACCAACAATCGTCTCGATTTTTTTCGAGGATGTTCCTCGTCTGTGTTCTTGTAGAACGTGAAATTCAGCTGCTCTGCGTTCTTTATATTGCCATTGGAAAACTGAACTGTCAAACGGAAACATACATTCCCTTGTAAGTTAAACACATTGCTCTGATGGTAAGCCAGGTGACAGCGCCGTGTACCTTGGACACCGCTATAAAGGGGATAACACAACATTATTTTGGAAGCAACAAACATGTGTTTACGGCTGCGGTAACTTTGGCATGTAAATTCAGGGAAAGCATCAGAGAACCCACGTGTGCCGTATAAAACGCGTTGGGCGGTTAAATTCAACACGACGTATTTGACCAATAATTCGTTTAAACGTATCCGAAGAAAAATCTGAAGTTCCCAAATAAAAAAATATATAACATTTACCAATAGCAGCTTTATCTGTATCTCTTTCTTCTTCACAACACACAAACGTGCAGTTCGCAGCCATTGTTGTTGACGACTGTACTAGGAGCACGCATGCGTGGATGAAACGGGGGTTTTACCACAGCGGCACCCCGCAGTAAGGAGTATTAGTGCAATGGCTTTTTAGAAACGCCACAAAAATATATATCATATCGTTTATATAATATCACAGGCCATTTTTTATAATGTCTTTAAATTAATGTATTCATAGAAAACAAGGGATTCAAACACACCATAACTTTATACTAATTCTGCAATCAGACCTTCTTTAATAGGTCCATGAATCGGACACCGCTAGCTACAGAGGAAATGTGTATTTTGCAATCTTTTTCAGGTTTTATTATTAGAAATGAATTATGTCCTTTGATTGATTGACAGACAGAGCTGGCCACGAAGCATGCGCGGCACCGCTCTAGGACGTCACGTGAGCCCGTCCTCTACGTCCAGACATACTTAAAAAAAATGGTGTACCGTATAGTCAGTGTATCGTGAGCTACTTTCTTTCCTTGAAAAGTATGACAAGCACCTATGTTTGATTTATTCTAGCATCAATATATACTTTATGAACGTGTGACTCGTACTACACCCGTCTATGGATTAGCAGATACAGCTCACAAGCTAAACTGCAAATGCACGCAAAGGCATACATCCATGTAAAGGCTAGTCCAGGTAGCCGTCTGAAGAAGTAGCTCGGGCCTGTTCAGTTCATGTGTCTTCTCATCAGGAGCATTCAAGGTAGGAATCCAACACCCCACATCACCCTAGCGTAGCGTCCGAGTTGTTGCGTTAGCATTTAGGGTTACTATTACAATTACCCTCCTCTATGTTACCTGCCCTGACTATTCTGTGTGATCTAGCCTAACTATAAAGAGGTAGCATTACAGACCGGTCATAACATTGCAACATGTGTTTTTCAAAAGATTTAGCTGACATAAAGGCCAAATGTCCATAATAATTACTGTACTCACATTTGCTCACGTTTGATATTCCTCTGTAGCTTCATTTACTTATATACATATAGGCCTATATGAATATCTTTATAAACGATAGAAAAGGAATTATCACCAGAACTATATATTCATTAAATGCCTCATCAGAAACACACTATCGCTCACGTCTTCCCATCCTCTTTACCACACCCCCTCTCACCTTTCTTCAGGGCAATGGATTTCCCCAGCCACTTTGAGCAGATCTTCCAGCAACTCAACTACCAGCGTGTCCATGGCCAGCTGTGTGACTGTGTTATTATGGTGGGCAGCCGTCATTTTAAGGCACACCGGGCAGTGCTGGCGGCCTGCAGTACCCATTTCCGAGCCCTCTTCACGGTGACAGAGGGAGACACTAGCATGAACATGATCCAGCTCGACAGTGAGGTAAGGAGAACTTTAATGTGATCCATGTTAACAAGAGGATGTCAACTAGTGTAATGCTAATCTTAATAGGCAGTTTTAATAGTGATTCTAATAATAAAGATTATTATACACATACGTGGAATGTGAAATTGAAAATCATAAATGATTTGCTGAGGACAGTTTTTTCCCCCACTGCTGTTATGCTTGATGCTGCTGATCTGATGGGTGCCGATATTATTATGTTATACGAATGACGTGGTCATCTTTTACTTTTCTTTTATCAGGTGGTAACAGCAGAAGCCTTTGCGGCCCTCATCGACATGATGTACACGTCAACGCTGGTGCTGGGGGAAAGCAACGTGATGGATGTCCTCCTAGCAGCCTCACACCTGCACCTGAATAATGTTGTGAAGGCCTGTAAACACTACCTGACCAACCGCACCCTGCCCCTGTCGCCCCAGGCTGACAGACCCCTGCGGCACCAACCTCAGCAGGATCAGCAGAGGCATAGACAGCAGCAACAACAACAGCAGCAACAACAACAACAACAACAACAGCAGCAGCAACAGGCAGCAGAGTTAGCAGGGAATGCTAGCCTAGCGACTAACAGTGCTACATCCAGGCTGCAGCGCTCCTTCTTGTTGCAGCAGCTGGGGCTGAGTCTGGTGAGCTCAGCCCTGGGGGGCATGGAGGGGGACGGACCGGCCAGGTCTCTGAACAGTGGAACGGTTGAACAGGCAGCGTCCTTCCCGATCCGGCGCTTCCACAAGCGCAAGCAGACACTTACCCTGGGCATATCGGACGACAGACCCAGGCAGAGACCACGGCCCTCTGTGCCTACCAGAGGCTTGTTGGGAGAGGCAGAAGACAGGGAGGAAGGCCCGCTGCTTTCCCCAGACTCCCACAAAATGGGAGAGGAATCAGTAGAAGTCGCTGGATTAGTTGAGGCTTCCCAAGATGATGCTCAGATGCCCAGCCAATCAGACAGTGTACACTGTGAAGGGGAGGAGGCAGGGCGGAGGCAGGGCGGAGTGGGGAAGGAGGAATACAAAGAGGAAGGTGATCTCAGAGACAACAGAGCAGAAGCAAAAATGTCCAAGACGGAAGAGGATGAGGAGGCACTGGAAGACAAGGTGAGGTCAACTACAAAAGCATTAGCGTAACATTATCATTAGCATAACATTCACATTGTATGTAAAGAAAATGGATCAAACAATGTAATGTGATGTTAATCTTTTTTCATGCAGGTGGTTGTAAAGTGTGAGCCTCTCAGCTCCCCCGAGCCGGCCGACGAGAGCAGTTACGTGACGTCCCAGGCCGAGGGCGGCGACCCGGCCGGGCACGGGGGTCAGGACGAGGAGGAGAAGGTGGAGCTGAGTCCCGAGAGCACCCAGAGCAGTGACCGCAGCTTATCCTCCGACCCCCAGCCTCGCTCCGACACCATGCTCCAGCCCAGCTCCCAGCTGCGGCTCAAGGCCGGGATGGGCGGAGGCGCCGGGACCGCCGGGGGTTTCGGGTGTAGCAATGGCCAAAACGGAAAAGCCGGTTTCAGTATCTCCAACTTCCTCGGCCCTAAGGGGTTCGGAGGTGCAGGGTCTGGGCTGGCCGCCAGGGACGATGACCTCCCAAACACCACAACCGGCGATGCAGTCACGCATCATTTCCTTTTCGGACAGGAAGCTGCCGGCACGTCCGGCTCCAACGCTCTGCTGTGTTCGGGTTCTCTGGGGAGCGAGGGCCACAGTGTTTTCGGAGAGTCTCTCTTCCTTCGGCCCCTACGCGACGACCTGGGGAGCCCGCAGGGAGTGGGTTCTGATCCGTTTGGTCTGGACTTTCAGCACTCCAGTCTGGGCCTCCACTCCCTGGCGCAAGCTTCGAGAGCTGCGGAAGGAGTCGGGAACGCTTCCATGGGTTACCCTGGCTACCGACGTGTGGCTCCCAAGCTGGCCAATGGAATCGGAGGAGGTGCCTTGGCCCAAGACCCTCCGTCTTCCTCATCGAGTTTGGGCGGGCAGCTGCTCCTCAACAACGCTGGGGGCTACGACGGGAGCGGGGGCCGGCCCACCTCGCTGCCCCCTCAGCTGACCCGCGCCTCGGCGGATGTGCTGTCCAAGTGCAAGAAGGCCCTGTCGGAGCACAACGTGCTGGTGGTGGAAGGGGCGCGGAAATACGCCTGTAAGATCTGCTGCAAGACCTTCCTCACCCTGACGGACTGCAAGAAGCACATCCGTGTGCACACGGGAGAGAAGCCGTACGCTTGCCTCAAGTGTGGTAAGCGATTCAGCCAGTCGTCCCACCTGTACAAGCACTCCAAGACCACCTGCCTGCGCTGGCAGAGCATCAACATGCCCAATGCTCTGCTGTAGGACAGTGGGCCCCTCATTAAAGCATGGAGGGTTCTTTATGTGGCTCGGAAGCCATGACAGAATGGAAAGATCGCATTATCCCCCCCAAGATGTTAAGGCTGTATCATTTTTCTATCTAGTCCAATTTGGGTAATACTTGAGTTTATAGTTTTGGTTGTGTTTTATATACTTTCTGAGTCACTGACTGAACACATTTCTACGTTGGTAGATTTTTACGTTAGTGGTAGTGGAAGTGGTTGTACCTTATTTACTCCCATATCTGCTATGGAAAATAGTAAAGAATACAAAACAACTTCATCCTAGACAATGTACCATTGCGGTAATTCTTTCCACTGTTGGTGCGTAGTAAAACACTGTCCTTGCCATCGTTTCTATGTCATCTGAACATCCAAATGATTCCAAAGTATGGTACTGTTAGGTGTCCTGTCTGAATGTGTTGTACCAGTGAACCTCAGCATCCACTTATCATGTCAAGAAATTCTTTACGTGTTTGTGTCTGTGTGTCCTTTCATGCTCGGCCGTTTTACAGAAGTGAAGGTAAATATGTATAAGAGGTGCTAGATCAGTGTTTTTGAATTATGTCATTAAATTAAATGGGTAGCTGCCTTGTATGAACACCTTTTTGAATCCTAGACATAAACAGATTAAGCTTGTAATCGTAGCTTATGTGTGGCAAAAGGTCTACAGAAATGTGCCAAATAATCTTTGAATGAAGAAGTAGCATTGAACCGTCAAACCTGGTGTTGATTTGCACTATCCGTCTGTATGCAGACTTGTTTCATAGGACAATGGAGGGGGCCACTATCAACAAATTAACAATTGAGTCCAAATGTTTAAAAGGTTTAGTAAATGTGTGTTAGACATGTAAATATGGAACTTTCATAATGGCATAATTTTATCTCTAACTTTAATACATTAACTAATCTAGATGTCTAGTATTCTGCCACATCATTTTATATCAGTGCTTTATATGTGTCCCATTTCACTAACTTACATTACATGCACAGAAAATGTAAATTCTGTTTAACCCCAAAAATGCCAAGTTTACTGTCATGTACAAGTGTAAAACTGTTGTTGCTTTCCAATGATCTATCAACTGTCATCTATCTATTGTTCCTCTGTTATTAGGCCCTTCATCCTAATGGAGACTCTACAGACGGTGTTTTGTGGAGCTACCACAGGAAAGAGTCTGAAGAATCTCCATTGTTATGGTGGGATCTAGAAGTATCAAATAATTTATATAGTGTGTTATTTTTATTGTGTTATCCCTTCTTTGTGGTCAATTATTTATTGCCATTTTGACATGAAATAGATTTACCGGTAACTTAAGTCACTGAGATTGACTTGAATCAAGTGCTGTAGAGTAAAAGTCTTTATTCCATGTTGGCCTTTTTTGTGTCAGTTACACTGTCTCTTTAAACTATCTTAGAACAACAATACATCGCTTCCATTTTGAGATGGCACCTTAATATTCAGTGCATTTTCACCTATAGTAATCAAGGAATAAACACTCCTTTTTGAGACTGAGAAAGGTATTTCTTTTTTTATTTAAAGAAAATAACATTGATTACTCGGGACTCAGATTACTTCACTATTAATTTAAGCTATAATCTTCTCTGACCATAAGTGATGAATACACAGGGCTTGTGAAATGGTCTGTGTAGTGAAATAATGGTTTGGTTGGCCATGTTTGCCCCTCTCATACATCTTGGAGTGAAGAGGATTTGAGACCAGATATGGAGCTGAGTTGAAGTGACATGATTATATATTACAGAACCAAGGTTTGAAGTTTGATGCTTCTAAAATGGCTTGTTTGCCTATTGGAGAGGCCTGTTAAACTTGCCATGGTTCTGTCTTCTGCAACAGTTTATAATGGGAAATAAAAAACACATACACTTTAGATTTCCCCAGAATTAGTTATTGCCTTATACCCTCTAAAAAGCTGGGCTTTTCCTATGCCAACATTAAAGTATACACATTCTTTGACATGCTTTTCAGTACACCTAATGTAAAACTTAACACTGGATGTAATGGTCTATGGCAAACGTTTAGTGCTTTAGTTGTTATATTGATATATTAAAGAGATTTGTAAATTGTTATATTTGCACCGTTGTCAGGAAAGCATTTGTATAGTCCTGACTATAAAATGGAATGAAAGCTAAGTTAAATGAAAGAGGACTAACCTAATAAACAGGTGAAGTCAGTGTCTATTGGTTACTTAAAGCTTGAGCTCCTTGATCATTGGCAGGGCGCCGAGGCCCAGCAGCAGGTTATTGGCTGCCAGGGCGGACATCTCATTGCGGGTGGAGTAGGAGGCACTAGCAATGTGGGGGAGGATCACTGTGGAAAAAGAATGATGCAAACTTTGTAATGTAGTTGTTTTAGGCTTCTGAAAAATTATTCCTCAGAAAAATCCCAGTAACAAACTTGTATTTTCTGGAAGAAGGGGTTCAGACTTAATTTTTCTTCATTAAATGTGTGAGTGTAAAATAGGAAGACATACCACAGTTTTTGAGTGTAAAGAGAGGGTGGTCTGTGGGCAGGGGCTCAGGAACGGTCACATCTAGTCCAGCCCCTGCAATCTGTCCGGTATATAGCGCTTCATATAGGTCCTCCTGGTGCACCACGCCGCCTCTAATACAACCACAGAGAGAGCACAAGCGCTCTGTTAGTAGGCTCACTAACGCACGTTAGAGCAGATCGGGCTGTGTGTCTGGAGAGCAAATTCCTGCCATGGTAGTTGAAGGGTTATCTGTGGAGGTCATATTTATCTTTAGCTGAAACTCTTCACTTTAGCAGAAATAGTGTGAGATGTTGTTGATCTGTTTTGCCTTGGATGCATGTGTTGTGTTATTATGTTTTCTATGAGTGTATGATGAACATACCTGCTGGTGTTAATGAAGATGGAGCTTTTCTTCATCTTTGAGAACAGGTCCTTGTTGCAGATCTCCTTCGTCTCTGGCGTGAGAGCACAGCACGCGGCCAGGAAGTCAGACCGTTTGGCCAGTTCATCCATGGAGACTAGAACAATATGCACACATGGTCATAGGTAATCATATGGGTTATTTAGAAGATGGTCGACATCCGGGTATCACTAGCAACGGACGAGTACGCGGGGGGGGGGGGGGTGCTTACCATATTCTGCATTGATCAAACTGGCCAACTCAGGCCTGGGTTCCACATCAGTGTAAATAAACTTCTTAACTTTGAATGGTGCAAGGCGTTCGGCGATAGCAACCCCTTCAAATGAAAGAATATAGATGTTGTCAAACGGGCAAACAACATCTACAATTGTGAGGGACCAATGAATGAAGTTAGGTAATGAATCGGTATACATATATACTTTATATAAATATATATATACTCACACACATATCTCTATATATACACACATATAGACTGTATATAGAGTACTACAAATGTGGATGGGCATTTGTTTTAAACTGTGTGTGTGTGGGTGTGTTGGTGCATGTGTGTGTGCATGCATGTGAGAGAGAGAGTGTTTTTGTTATGCATACCAATTCTCCCCAGGCCAAAGATGCCCACAGTGCTGTTAGCCAGCTCATGTCCACACAGCCACAGAGTTCTCCACGTTCCCCAGCCTCCGCTGCAGGTTGGCACAAAGTGTAGCACACCAATACACAGGGTATACAGTATCAGTGTGTATTTGATGAGTGTATTAGTGTGTATGTGTCTTACACTTCAGTTTTATGTCCCCTGGAACATAAAGTAGCACGCCCCTAATTATTGACATGAGCCAGACCCATCTGTGTGCCTATGATGACACCTCTGTGGTAAGGCTTATTTATAAATATATATATATATATATATATATTGTGTGTTGTGTGGCAACCCTGATTGGCCCAATCAGGGAAACGCGGAGCACCTGTGGGAAGAGTGGAGAAGCAGGGCTTAA
>JAOSLM010000115.1:4940555-4961153 GCA_025629765.1 Eleginus gracilis | reverse complement strand
ACAAACCAAACACTGTGCGTGAAGATGTCCGTCAACAAGAGCTGACTTTAACGTCATTGTTCTCAGCCACTCCCTCTATTCGCTGATTGGATGCACAAAATTTGGACGGAGAAAACCTGTGACTATACCGCAAACCCAGACGTAGTACTGAAGGGAAATTAAAATTGAGCGGAAGTACTTAGGCGGGCGGAGCCAGGCTAGTTAGAAGGCAGGAGGTTTTCAGAATAAAAAAATGTAGTAACAGTGTGTAACTGGCTGTGCAGCGGCAACTAGCCTAGCCTACCGTCGATAGGAAGATTACTGTAAGCAAAGGGAGAAGCACAGACTAGCTATTTATTCATTTTTAGAATACAGCATTGTATTCATAATTTTAAGAGACACTAATGCATTGTACCGATTGTCCCCCTCAGGGCAGCCCAGGGGTGGTGACCTGCATGGACAACCGGCCGCACGGCCTGCAGAACGGCCAGTCCGTCCTCTTCAGGGAGGTCAACGGCATGCAGGAGCTCAACGGCAGCGCGCGGCCAGTGACGGGTACTGAACCACAGAGGCCATTTTAGCTGGATTCCTTTCTTGTACATATAAATATAGTCCCAGCATCGCTCAACAGGCAACGCTCAAAGGAAGTGAGGCCACGTGGTCTCTCTTGGTTGCTGTTCCTCAGGCAGACGACTTCCTTTGTGGCTTTTAGGTCGAGAGATATATAGTTTGTTCCTCGTCCCTATAGAGCCTATTTTCCAGCGATGTTGGTTTTAAATATTGTTATACATTTAAAATTCACATCTTGGAAAAATGCATTTGTCTGTGTTGTTTTCTGTATTTATTTATTGTGTGTGTGTGTGTGTGTGTGTTCAGTCCTTTCTCCTCATAGTTTTTCAATAGAAGACACATCCCATCTCCAACCCTATGCACATGGAGGTTTCTTTGTCCTGGTGAAAACGCCCATGACGTTCAGCTTTGTAAGTTGTCACGCTGCAGCTAAGCAACGAGAGCCCTGAATAGGAATAACAAAGGGATGCATAATATTGCACGCGTTGTGTGTACGTTTCAGGAGACGATGGAGAAACAGCTGTGTGATCCTCAGGTTCTGATCCCAGACTTCAGTAAACCAGAGGTGAGGGGATGCATTCAGCAGTGCCTTTGAACCAGACGGTTTCCTCGTGTCACCTCTGGTTGACCTTGATCTTGTACCCATCAGGCACCGCTACAGATCCATGCAGCCATGTTGGCTCTGGACACCTTCCAGGAGCAGCAGGGGAGGATGCCCAACATCGGGTAACCTAAACCCCCATCCTCTTTCGGTTTCCGTTCTGCGTCTGGTTTTTCATTCACTGTCATTGAAGATAAAATCCCTTTGCCGACGTGTCCAGTGATGAATGGCTCACGGTTGTTTCTAAAAGGTATTCAAGAAGGGCAGGAGGTAAAGTCTCTGCTTAATTATGCCTTCAGGTGTCTACAGGATGCCGAGGTTTTAGTGAAGCTCACGGAGGAAGTCAACGGCCGGCTCAAGAATAAAGTGAGTCCCAATACGGTTTGAACTTCTCACGGTCTCACACGGCCCGATGTGCACTCTCCTCTTATTGTGGTATCCTTCCTGTGAACCCCTCCTCCCAGGCTCCAGTGAACGCTGAGCTGGTGCGCTGCCTCTCCCGGACAGCGAGAGGCGCCCTCCCCCCGTTGGCGGCGGCTGTAGGCGGCCTGGCCAGTCAGGAAGCCCTCAAGGCCCTGACTGGGAAGTTTTCCCCGCTGCAGCAGTGGGTGGGTCAGCCTGTGCATACCTCAAACAGCCAATGTTTCTCCCACAGCATCCTATTATATCTCTTTAAAACAAAATTTTAAATATATGCATTTTCATATATGCATATATCTATATCGATCTATATATATCAAAAAATTTGGTATGTTATTTATTCTTGTTTAGATTATTAATTACATTATTATTTCTTATTATCTAATCAACACGCATGTCTTTTCCTCTTTTTTAGTTTTATCTGGATGCTATCGAGCTGTTCCGGCCGCTCCAGTCTCTTCCCGTGGAGGAGTTCTCCAGCAGGGGAGACCGCTACGACAGTCTCAGAGCCTGCATCGGAGAGTCAATGTGTCTGGAGCTGCACAAGCTCAGGGTGTTCATGGTGAGAGCCACACCGCTGATCACAGCCTGTGTGCTGACCGTCACGGAGGCTGGTTCATAGTGACCGGGGTGTCCTCTCTCTTCCAGGTGGGTTGTGGCGCCATTGGCTGTGAGATGCTGAAGAACTTTGCTCTGCTCGGCGTTGGATTGGCAAAGTGCTCGGGAGAGGTAGAGCTTAGATAGATCTGCCTGGCAATCCAGGTCTCAACATTGGATTTTGGATTTTTTAATTTTTGTCTGTGATAACGTTTCCATTTTGTGACTAAATGTTTGTGTCTTAAGGTGTGCATTACAGACCCGGACCTCATAGAGAAATCCAACCTTAACCGACAGTTTCTCTTCAGGCCATATCATATACAGGTGAGCAGATTATCCTTCCTCTTAGCAGAGCTATTGTAGAGTGGGCTAGGCCACTCCTATCTATAGTAATAAAACAGGAAACAGACTGCAATACCAGGCTTGAGCTCTTGGGGCAGAGGTGCTTGACAGTGGAGAAATGAACGGGGTGAATGGAGCTAAATGCTACCCAGCTTCACTATTCACTTCACTATACCAGCAAATAACACAATCTACTGGCTCCTGGGATTACACTAACACTTGCCTTTTCCATTCCATTTGTACATTTTCCTCTCCTCCATTTCTACCACAACCCCGCCCACACACACCTGGCTCTCTCCCATCAGAAGCCCAAGAGCACCACGGCGGCGTCAGCCACGCTGGAGATCAACCCGGAGCTGCAGGTGGACGCCCACCTCCACAAGGTGTGCCCCGCCACCGAGGGCACCTACAGCGACGCCTTCTACTCCCGCCTCCACCTGGTGGTGATGGCGCTGGACAACGTGGAGGCCCGCAGATACGTGGACAGGTCAGCAGAGGCCTGTCACCATGACAATTACAATACATTTAGTAGATGCATGGTGAAAGGTCATGGCGTCTATTGGAAGGGAAAACCAAACACATTATTTTAGAGTAGTTTGCGTAGTAGTACGATGCTTTGATCCTGGTACAAAACGTTTCAAAAACATAGAATGAGAGAATATGGACTCAAATTGCCCTGTATGGGTGCCTGTTACTGGCCGTTTGTGGTTAGCAGTTGACGTCAATCAAGCATGCTGGCTCCACCAATCAGACTTTAGGGAGTGGAATAAATAATAGTATAACCCTTTGAACACAAATCTAACCAGTTCCACTTTTGTCCGTACAGTCGAAGTGTATCCAATCAGAAAGCTCTCCTGGACTCGGGGACAATGGGAACCAAAGGACACACGGAGATCATTGTGCCAAACCTGACAGAGTCCTACAACAGCCACGTACGTCTGCCTTTAGAAGCACACAGGATCAGCTTATAAGACCACGAGACACCTGCTGACCTGGCATGGCGCAATAACAGCTTACTAGATACCTCCAGTGTACCTCATACAATGGCGACTGTGTATGTATGTGCTAGTCTGGTGGTAGGGTGTACTCCAACCAAGTGCTTAGGGAGTCGTCTGCTCTCTCTCGCCCACCAGCGGGACCCCCCTGAGGAAGAGATCCCGTTCTGCACCCTCAAGTCCTTCCCAGCGGTCATAGAGCACACCATCCAGTGGGCCCGGGACAAGGTGGGAACCCCCTCCTCCCTGCCTCGCAGGCTCCTTTCAATCCCGGTGCAGGTTCAGAACCAGTACCACGCTAGAAGGTACCTGGCCTCATATTTAACGCAGTCACAGTGACCTCTTCTCTCTGTGTTATGTAGTTTGAAAGCGGGTTCACTCAAAAGCCCTCCACCTATAACCTCTTCTGGCAGACTCACTCTTCGGTGGAAGCAGTGCTTCAGGTAGGAGTTCGGTACATCCATAATATAACTAATAATACAAATAAGATCATACATATTTTCTTAATTTATATGGCCATAATGCAAGTGTGTGTGTGTGTGTGTGTGTAGAGGATGCAGTCGAGGGAGAGTCTGGAGGGGGCGTTCCAGGTCATCAAGCTGCTGAGCAAGCGGCCCAGCCAATGGGAACACTGCATCATCCTGGCTCGCCTTAAATTTGAGAAATACTTCAAGAAAAAGGTAAAGAATGGCCCTGGGAACCTCGATCTGTTCACATCTCGACTATGGAAAAGTCTGTATATATCATAACACTGATGTTGTCTTGAAGGCCCTCAGCAGTTGAATGCATTGTAATATGGATGTTGTTGATGTTGTCTTTAAGGCCCTCAGCAGTTGAATGCATTGTAATATGGATGTTGTTGATGTTGTCTTGAAGGCCCTTCAGCTGCTGCACTCCTTCCCTCTGGACACGCGGTTAAAGGACGGCAGTAAGTATACTGACCTGTATAGAGCGGCTCAGTCACGCCCCACCTCATACTTCACGCCCCACCTCATACGTCACACCTGGTTCTTAGAAAAGGGAAAGATTGTAATGGAGTCGCCCTTGCTCAATTTAAAAGGTTTTGATTTAAATCTGAATCTCTGTTAAATGTTCATGGCAAGGTTAGTCCAATTTTCAAATTCCCACATCAAGAAATCTGTGTTTAGTTAGAAAATGTAATGGGTTAAACAGACTTTAGTTATCACACGCACATATGAAATCAGTCACCCAAACAATCAGTTCCTGCTGCTGCTTTCTTGCGCCAGTAAACGGTCGACTTGCGGAACAAATTACACATTTCGCATTTTTCTCTGACTCCCATACAATTTTTTATGTTACTGAGGTCCAGGAGTGATGTAAGAGGTGTGTGTGTGACTTACTCTATAATGAGTCAAAACTCTTAATTATAAAAAATATGCTTGTTTTCTCATCATGTTAAGGTTGTATCCTCTTCTTTTTTTTTTCTCAAAGGTTTGTTTTGGCAATCACCCAAAAGACCCCCGTCGCCTATTGAATTCAACTTGAAAGACAATTTGTGAGTATGGGCTTCATTCAAGATGGGTTTCAATGACCCACTTCTCCGTCTCAATATCCTCAATGACTCATGCTCCGTCTGTTACCCATCAGGCACCTCACCTTCGTCGTCAGTATGGCCCGGCTGTTTGCAGGGATCTATAACATCCCCTACTCTGAGAAGGTAGGCTGTGGGATCTAGAGCAGCAGTCCCCAACCTTTTGTACGCCATAGATCGGTACTATGTCAGACAGTATTTTCGCGGCCTGGTGTTATACCATATTCAGTTGCCCATCATAAAGTGACACCTGTGCCCTGTACTAAAAACCTCGCTGAACATACCCAGGCTTTCTTGGGAAAACCTGGATTGACCGAGATGAAACTCGCAATCAGAGTTAAATGTTACTACGAAGCTCACTTAGGATTCGATTTGTCAATCCATGTTGCTGGCAAAAAACTGCAGATTGTGTAAATTCGTAAGTGAAAAGATTCTATATTGTCTAAAAGATAACTATGCCAAATTGCAGAATTGTTCGCCATTAATCCCAATAAAGTGATGATTTCAAAATGCAAAAGCAACGTCCAACCTGCCTTATTCTATAATTGAGGGAATTCACTTTTAACACACCCTAATACATGTAAGAAATCTATCGCATATGTTTTCAACCGCTGAGATGTAGTGGCGGTGGCGTAGTGGATTAGCATAAGTCACCATGGTGATACAGTGACACTAAAAGAGATTGACTTTCATGTCACAGCTAACCCAGGCTTTGAGCACAACATACCTCGCTAACCCACTAATCGAGGTTCGTAGTACAGGGCACTGGACTCACTGTTGCATATTTTCTGCAACATGCACGAGCGTCATGGATGGCCATGAAGTGGTTCACGTGCAGAAACGTGCACGTGCTTTAAGCGTAGATTGAGTTCATTACTAAAATTGTATCGCCATCGCTCAGTCGGGATGGGTTCATTCGTTTTGTTACACCGACTGATAAAAGCGGTATAGCAAAGCAGTTGATTTGACTCTGTGGTGGCTGGAAGGACACACACACGCACATTCTCACACCAAGAGCGTTGCTTCCCCAGGATCAATCCGAAGAGTATGTGGCCAGGGTTCTCGGCGAGGTCACCATCCCAGAATACAAACCCTCAGAGAAGGTAGGTTCCCTAAACCTGCTCACCATCTATTTTTTAGTAATCCACACGACCTATCAACCACATGACTGCGTGTGTGTGTGTGTGTCTCATTTCAGCCCATCGAGACAGACGAGTCAGCCAAGAAGCCAGACCAGCTGAAGCTGGCGCTGAGCAGCGAGGAGGAGAGGGAGGCCATCACACAGCTGGAGGAAGCCATCGCCGCCAGACACGTCAGCCCAGGTGACTGCTTAGTTCCCCTGGTGCAGTAGCTGAAGAGGTGGAGCTGGGGATCCAACATCTGCTCCTCCTCACATTATCCAAGATGTCCCTCAGAAAGGCCTTGGAAGTTTATGGAAGATTGTTTTAATGTAGTATTGTATAACTGTAGGCGCTACCAAAGTGGCATAAAATGTATATATTTAAAATGTATTCCATTCAATTGGGATCTCAATCTCTGTCAAATAACTTCTTGCTACACTGATATTAATCTTGAGCATCTCCTTACTGCTGCCACAGCAGCTGTAGTTAGAATACATATCAATGCATGCATGTTTACATTGAATAATGAGTACACTCTAAGACTGGGGTGGGCAATTATTTTTCATCGGGGGCCACATAAGAAATTCGGAATGCCTTTGTGGGGCAGAGGAAAATTCTGTCATGTTTACTCGCAGACCACTCAGAACCGGCCGTATGATGTCCGGGCCTGCTCTAAGAGGACGTCTCTAATTGTGGTCTGTTGTGTTGTTTCCAGAGTGGCTGCAGGTGTCCCCCATGCAGTTTGAGAAGGACGACGACGCCAATGGACACATGGACTTCGTGGCGTCGGCGTCGGCCCTCCGAGCGAGGATGTACGCCATCGAGGCCGCCGACCGCCTGAAAACAAAGCGCATCGCCGGCAAGATCATCCCCGCCATTGCCACGTCGACGGCCGCCGTGGCGGGACTGGTGAGGCCGGACGGCGCTCTCTGACCTTTGTGTCCACTCAGATGTTTTCCCTGACTGAATCTGACATTTCATTCATGTCGTTTCTGAGGCGGGATAACAAGTAAAGAAATGTATTCTTCATAATGTCCTTGGTTGAGATTGAAATTCATTTTAGTTTGTTTTAATCAATCCATTTTAGGTGGCGCTGGAGCTCATTAAGGTGGTCGGCGGCTATGGATTTGAATCGTTCAAAAACTGCTTCTTCAACCTGGCCATCCCTGTGGTGGTGCTCACGGAGACCGCGCCCGTCAAACGCACACACATCAGGTAGGGGGTTGCAAGACCTGCCAAGCTAATGACTACTCCGGCTGAATTTAGAAAACACACACACCAACCTACCTACCTCTGACTTGTCCATCTGCCACCCAGGGACAACATTTCCTTCTCCATCTGGGACCGGTGGACCATCTACGGCCATGACACCTTCACCCTCTCTGACTTCATCAGCGCAGTGAAGGTGAGCACCTCCACACAGTGTAGCTTAAACTGGAGTAGTGTTTCTAGTGGCTGTTTTAGGCTGAGCATGGCCATTGGGTTCTTGTTTGTGGAGCGCTCTAACCAGTCATCGCTGTGCAGGAGAAGTACGGCATCGAGCCCACCATGGTGGTCCACGGCGTGAAGATGCTCTACGTGCCTGTGATGCCCGGGCACAACAAGAGGCTGAAGCTGACGTAAGCACCGGCCGTTTGTGTCCCCTGTTTGTCCAAACAGTGTGTATCTGTGTACATGTACGTTGACTGGGAGACTCCAACAGAGTACTTTGTCCTGGCCACCACAATGGATCCTTCTCAGAGGCGTGGTCGCAGGATAAACAGGAGTCACTCATTATGTCTGCTACTTTATGTACCAGGTCACATAAAAGTAGTGTAAGTAATTCTAGTTCCAGAATTAGTTTTGAATGACACCTGTGTTAGGAGTCCATTACACTTTGGTGAAATTGGGGCGTAGGACCGACCCTACAGCGTTACCTTTCAGTGATTGTATTTAGGTCTCCTTGTTTCCGAGAGATTCCATCTCACCATAGGCCTGTTCTCCCTGTGATCCATGGCGTTCCCGGTCTCCCTCCCTCTCTCTCCAGGATGCACAAGCTGATCAAGCCGCCGCCGGAGCGCCGCTACGTGGATCTGACCGTGTCCTTCGTGGCCGAGGCCGACGAGGACGAGGACCGCCCAGGCCCCCCCATCAGGTATCACCTCCACCGCGGGACGGGCAGCGAGGCGCCCTGACGGCCCGGCGGGACCACCGTTGACGGGACCTCCTCTGACCCTAGCGAGCGTCTACCCATGCATCTTGTTCTACCCACCATTGCCTCGGCCAATGCCAAACGCTCCCCTTCCCCCCACCCTACACACCATCTTGAAGGGATCCAACTAGGGGGGGAAAACCATGGCCCTTATATCGCAAGTCTCCTCCTCAGCAGCCCCTCGTATAACGGTCCGGAACAAGGATGGCCAGTGCTGGCTCCAGTGGTCGACATCCTGTGTGGACCACTATGTGACTAAAGTAGCACTTACCCCTGTACATAATTTGTTTTCAAATTTGGGTTTTCTACTCTGGTTTAAATGCACAGCTCTGTCTGTATCAATGCCTTAATTGATAACTTTGTTGCGTTTGTGGCAATGAGTCTCTCGACCGAATACATTTACAGATGCCTTCATCCAACCCTTAAAAAAAACACACTAGGTTTTTATTTCAAAGCCCTGACAGACAGTAGAAGAGGAGCTTAGAGTGATGCTGCGGTCAGTAGGGGAGACGTAAGTAGGAGCTTGTTGGAACGGGGCGAGGGAACACCGTTGTAGATGTGTTGCAGGTTAATGGGCTCGGGCAAACCCACCAAAGATACTGATTAGAAGTGTGTCTCCACGTGAGCTGCGTCCCCGTGAACCTTTCCACTGCCTGGTTTCTGACACGAGGGGTTTCAAGAAAGGGTTTAAGATCAATAGCATGGTGGTTGTCTGTGTATTGCGATGTTTCAGTTTGGAAGAGAGTTGGAATATACTTGAATAGACTGGCTCACAGTTTAGGTTTAATCCCGGGTCCCTGGAAAGAAATACGTTTTAGCTTTTTTTATTTAGACATGGGGCTTCTGTAACAGGAATCACCACCAACACTCCTGCAATCGTGGAAAAATACTTTTCTTTTAAATTCAGTCAAACACAATATTGTCGACCACGTCACTGGAAGTTTGTCCAATGACATTTATTTGTAGTTTTTCCGTCACCATGTTGTTTACGACAGTCTCTTAAACATCTGTCCAGCCGTGGTGTGCTGGTTAAGTGTTCAACAGGCACCTATTTTACCACCAGTGTGTGTGTGATTAGCCATCGCAAGCCGTTTCAGAATCGGCCTTGCCCCGTATCATAGTCACATCACAAGTGGCAGGCTCGTCCATCAGTATACATCCAGGTGGACCCTCCAACTTGTGATGTCACTAAGTCACAGGGCAGATTTTGAAATGGCTTGCAATGGTTAATCACTCGCACCTGGTGGTTAAATTAGGGGAATTTATCAGTCAACCGCAGCACTAAAGGCATAGTCTAAATCAAGACCGCTCTCCTGGTTCAGGTTCCCAGAAATTTTCCTTTTTTAACTTGGCTTGTGATTGAACTAAGTTAATCTCTGGTCTTGGGTTTCATTGAAATATCCACTCTAAATGATTGATCTTCAGTTGATCTAGGTCCACAAAATGCTTCCCCTATCGTATTTATTCCCTCCTTTAAAAAAATACGAGAAACCCAAGCTGGCCAAGTTTGTTTTGCACAAATGTCTAAACGCTGACAGTAGTAGATTTGCAATATAATGATGTCATAAATGTAAAAAAATATAAATAAAAGGAAATTCAAAACAGTGAAATGGCGAATGAGCGTCTTATTTTGATGGAAATTCATTGCAATGATTAAATTAAATGGCAGCTTCCAATTTCCATTATCTAAAGGCTTCTTAAGAAATCCAAATGAGGCGTTAAACCTCCAGTTCATATTTTTATTCATGGCACGATTGTTTTCTCAGTATAAATAGGATAAATTCATATTTACAATTGTGTCTCACTATCCCTGAGTTCATCTTTTCCTTGCATGTATATATTGAGTTAAAAAAACGTATGAGTGTAACAGTTGATCATGGTTGTCCGTTAGCATTCTGTGTTATATGTCAAGGTCTTCAAGGTTACCCCAGCTGGGTCCAGCTTTTATCTTGGCCTTTAACTTCACATACAACTTCACCGCAGTCTCCATCTCTTTCTTCACTATCTGAGCCACCTGAGATGATTGGTAGAGAAAACACAATTCAAGTATAGTCAACAGAGAGTGTGCTCACCTGAAGATAAAGCAAACATGAATTTGTGGAGGAATTTAAAGATATTCTATAGACCGTAGTGGTTCATTTTCTCCTGTCTGTCGCTAGTTATTAGGGATTGCTTGGTCCAGCTAAACAAGGTAGCTGAAATTAGTTCAATGGTTACAGTGGATTTTCCCTAGAATAAATGTTCCCCTGTCTTCTGGAGAATAGGGAAGGGCGTAATGTTTACAAAATATATATATACAAAATACAACAATAAAGGTTAAAGAATAGACTAATTTGATCTAATGCAGGACCCTGGAAAGCAACGCGAGTTAATGTCCCACCTGGATGAGGTCCTCTTCTTTGGTCTCATAGATGAGCTCGTCATGGAGCTGCAGGATGAAGTAGGCTCCCCTCAGATGGGATGTCCCGCCCCGCCGACTCACTGGGGAGAGAACGACCCACAGGCCAGTCCAGATGTGTTCTTAATAGTGTTTCCTGCATGTAGGGGCCACTAGTCTGGGGCAGTTCTTCCAGAATGGGTACACGACAAGTAGCAAAATGGCCAAGGCAAGGTTAAACATTTAGGAGGTTTTTCATAACATAAATGGTAAATAAACGATAAGTCAAACATATTCAAAAAGTAATTTCTCCATTTTTCTCTTCGCATGCTTTGTTCTGATCAACTCTTATCTCCGGATCGTAACCACGTGCGGTAAACGAGGTGGTTCATGACCATTAGTCCTGACAGTAATAACCCTGCTGTTCATTGGGACGGGGCCACCGCCCCTACCTGGCGCGGTGTGCTGGTGGGACAGGGGGGCGCTGGGGTAGAGCTCCCGCAGGCGCTTCTGAATGTTGACCGTGGCGAGTTTGACGATGTCAGCGGCCGAGCCCTGCACCGTGGTGTTCACCGCCTGCCGCTCGGCCTGGGGGGGGGGGGGGTTGTTAATGCGTCACATCGATCTGATTGAATCGCAGGATGATTATACGTTATTACGTCAATGTAGTCGCAAGACAGATATACTTGATCAGGTTAAAATGGTATGAGGATGGGATGATTTCCAACATGGTATGTGAGAAATCATCCTAATTAATTTACCTCTCTTCAAAAATGATACACCCTTATCAAATTTGAGGACAAAACACGTGACCCGCTTTACACTAATCAGGGGTCTGCTACCTTGATGCCAGGAGTTGTAGAATTATCTCCACTAGCTTAGTAAAGATGACCTGGTACATTAAAGTAGTATACCCATAAGTAGTGTAAGGGTGAACAGTGAAGAGTTTATCCTACCATGATGTCTCTCTGAAAAACGTCAGGCAGAACTGAAATGCACTCATAGTAACCACATGTCAGGCTGCATATTAAACCCATGCTGCTCGTCACGTGTAGATAATGAACACGCTCTGCTCACGTGTGCCTTGGCATAGCCGTTGCTGTTTGTGATGGCGGGCAGGTACCTCCGCCGGCCCATCAGGGTCTGGACGTAGCCCCTCCTCTGGCAGTTCTTCACCGTCTCCCTGAGGAAGGCCTGGATCCCTGGAGCAGACAGAAGGACGTCTCCACTCAGTGTTGGTGGAGGTGATTCAGAGCACACTGGGAATGAAGATGCTTTCATTAATTTAAAACAAATCAGCATTCTTCTGACAAGCAATATAGTTCCTGAAGACAGCTAAATGGTTGCCAAGCAACACAGGCTAGCATATCTTGGGTGTCATCACAGGACCCTCACAACAATAATTATCTCTGCTTTTATATAGCAGAGCAGACAAATTAGACTGAACACTAGCTGAGTCTAGGTACAGCATTCATAAAAACAGGTTTGATCTGTGTTATTATTCATGAATTGTATGATAGATCTGAAGGATATTAGATGAAGAGTACCTGTGTATCTGGATTTGAAGCTCTCGATGTAGCAAGCTGCATCGTTCTCATCCACACCCATTTGCTCCCCTAAGGACTTGGGTCCCATCCCATAGATGATGCCGTAGCAAATCTATACACACACACACGCACACACACTTTAGATACTGAATGAATGAATGCTCAGGTAGACACCATGAGAATACGTGTGTGTGGCGCACACACACCTGCTTGGCCTGTTGTCTGAGGCTGTCGTTTACTGAGTGCGGCTCAATGCTCTTCCACTCGGCTGCAATGCAGCGGAACACGTCTTCTCCACCGTTGAGCACCTGACCCATAACACACACGTGTAATAACTCGCATACATCATGGCAATCGTTTCATATTGGTTAATAAAATGACCCTTTTAATAGAATCATCATCTCAAGACCAACACAGGGGTCGCTTATAACACCCTTATGAGTCTTCTCCTGTTATGTATCAGGGTACGGTAGTAGACCTACCTTAACCACTCTAGTACCCGTGCCCTGGTACATAGCAGTCCCAACAGACCCCATGTGAACCAGGGACTCTGAGCCAATCACAAAGACTCACCTGCAGGAGGCGCCGGTCCTTGGACAGGTGGGCCAGCACTCGGAGCTCCAGCTGGGAGTAATCTGCTGCTAGAATCATGCCCCCTACAGGACACAGGGAACCACAAGACCAAGGACATCAAGTAGATCAGCTTTCACAACAAGCATCAACTCATCGCATGGCAATTCAATTGGCTATTCAAATATAAATTGAGCATGTATAAGTGGTACTGCAATCAGGTTATCGAATGATTATGTCATAATAATTCAATAAAAAAAATCTATTAACGATAAGGAAAAACATGCGCTCCTCGATAGTGGAGTTGATCTTAAATATAAGCGTCTCATCCACCTGAGAAGGGCACAAAGGAATGCCGCATGCTGACGGAGAAGGCCGGGCCTTTCTTTGGACTGCCGATTGGAGCCGCGGGGATTATAGTGTGACGCTTCCTCCTGTGAAACAATGACAGCAGGATTACAATCTGAGCTATCCACAATGTATGCAGATTGGCTGTGGGCCATTGATGAATACTAGACAGTTCATTATTTGGGCCATTTGGGCATTGGAAACAAACAGCATCTGGAAAGAGATGCTCCATCCAGCGTAACGTCGTCAGCCTACCCTTGTTTGTTTGCAAGATGGCGGGCATCTTGTGAAGGGGGGCTCTCCCCCACCACGGTGGGCATGTCGATCTCAAAGTCCTTGGGGACATTCTGGATGTTGGGCTCTGTGAAGCTGACCCGACCTGCGGAGCATGTGGATTCAGAAAGCCTTGTTCAGTCCCAGAAACCAAAACCCACTTCATAGTAATGGAGAAATAAAGGATGGGTCAGTTTAGGTCAGGTTGCAGGACATTGTTCGATTCCCACTGAGGCCACCCGTACGATGCAGACACTTACGGGATGAGTAAGATGTCTGGAAGAAAGCATGTAGCGTTTCTATACACAGAAATGCCCAGATATGTCTCTGGTGAACCACTGCATTATGAATGAAGAGAGGGAGGGGGTTGTTACCCGTGGCCGTGTGGGTCTGGGCGATGGGGTAGATGCGGTCCATGGCCAGGCCAGGGTGGTGCCTCTTCTCCCTCTGAAGGGGGAACACCACCTTGGTCATGGCGTTGGTGATCCGCCGCCACTCCAGAATCACCCCGGGCAACAGGTGGAGTGGTCGAAGCTTCTCCAGCACATCCTGATGTCGTAGTGAAAGATGTCCCATATCATCACACACTCCGCGGGCCACACTGAGAGCTTACAATGAGAGGCGCTACCAGATGTACATGTTTTTACATGTCTTGTACCTTGGTAGTGCTGAACTGTTTGCCCAGTCGCACTTTGCCTCCCCTCCTAGTGTAGCCCAGAGTCTTCTTATTTATAACCCCGCCCACGTCACCGTTTGGGGGCAGATGGAGCTCAAAGAACAAGATCTGCAGGACGGAAACACAGACACACACACACACACAGTGGTTGGATGATATATCCTGAACTTTGTTGAACTCTAAAGAGTGCATTATCTGTCATTAGGCATCTTATTACTCAAGTCTTTCCAATCCAAAAAGTATATATTGGATTAGTCCGAACAGCATCCACACATCAGAGAGAGGGGGCGGGGGGAGACCTGTGCTATGTCGTCGATGCTGGTGAGGGAGAAGCTGTGCCCGGCCAGGCCGTACGCCTGAGCCTCCAGGGCGCCGAGCTTGGCCTGCATCACGTGCTTCTGCCTCTCGCTCTCCCGCACGCTGAAGCCCAGGCCGTTGAGCTCCAGCAGGGCCAGACACCGCTGGGACGGCATCTCCACCCGCCGGAACACGTCTGGTAGAGGCACAGGATCAGTACAACTTAAAGGTCCGTCATTTAGAGGTACAGTAGGCAACATTTGTGGTTTCATGCTGGCTCCAGTCTAGATGGGAGTCTACACTGTGCTCCTCACCCCTCCCTCTCCCAAACCAGTCCAACCTCAAAAGGCGAGGCACGCTAACATAGTCTTAACAAGAGATTTCTCCACCAAGCTGTAGATTCAAAGCAATTTACCTTAATCCCTGTAGCCTTGAAGTTAGTCTTCATGGCACGATGGGTTTGAGAACTCAAATCATGTGTGGTTGTGTTTCTTTTCAAATATTGTACATTTAATTGAACACAAAGTCCCACCCGTGTTTAAGTCCTTTACAAACAAATGCAGGCTGGTATAGCCGTACCCAGCATGCCGTCTGTCTCCAGCAGGCCGGTGAGGTGGGTCATGGTGGTGTGGATCAGCACGCTCTCTGTAGCCGCCTTCACGCGGGGGCAGTAGGTGCTGGCGTACCTGCCCTCCCCCAGCCCCTCCAGTAAGGCCAGCTCTGCGGGGCAGTAGAAGGTTACCATGTTGGCCAGGGTCCTCTCCTCGCTACCTGGGTCCAACAGCCAGCAGGCCACCTGTGGCACCGCAAGGGTTCAGTTATTATCAAAAGATGGTTCATGTGTGTGTAAAGCTTTGCTTTTACACATTGCCGCTATTCCAAATCACAAGTAGAAATTGTGAATCAAATGTATATTTTATGATGTGATCATGGTGAATGATGGCAACATCGCATTTGATATTTCTAAGAGTTGATTTCTTAAGTTTGTTTACAAAAACAAACAATTTATCAAGCAGATGACTTCCATGTTCATTTCTTAACCTGAAGCAAGAGAAAAAAGACATCCATCCATAGGATATAACAAAAATAAAGGATCATTAATCATCATTAAGTATATACGTTTGTTTGTACCTTAGGGTCTTCACAGCTTCCCTCCAGACTGACACCACAGCTCAGCACCAGTGTTTTGTATACATGGATGATGTCATAGGTGACAACCACGACGGCTGAGTGGCTGACCAATGGCCTGTTCAGACAGGCCTTCACCTGCTCCAACCTCTCACTCACTGGCAAATCAGCATCCAGTGGAGGCGGGGCCAAACTAGAGCTCAAACCTACAGTGTTACACACAAAACCAAAATGTATCGTCTGTGGTTAAGAATGGTGTCTGTGGTTTTGTAAGGGCTGGTCTGTGTATTGATAGGGTTCAAGAAAGATATATTAAACTACAGAGAATTAAGGTCTGTATTACTGGATTTCTGTGCCCTTTGATAAAAAATGTGTGAGGTTCCAGACTAATACACATTTGCAAATTAATCTGGTGATGTCAGGCTATATATCGTAGCCAGTGCTCGCCAATAACCAGCATCCACCTGAGCTCTGCTCCTGCTGCAGAGAGATGTAGAATGCATCCCTCGAACCCCAGCAGACGCTCAGACCCATCAACACCAGTCCATCCTCTCCCCTCACTGGGAACCCAGCCGCACTGCACAGCTTCTGGTGGTTTGCTGACCCTGCACATATCACATACAACATGTAACGTCATTGTTATAGTAGAGTACTTTATTGATCCCCTAAGCAAAGTTTAAGTGTTGCAGCAGCAAATCACAAACATGACTAAGAAAACACACAATGAGGAAGGTAAAAGTAAACAAAATATATACAAATACAAATATGATGATACTAGATACAAATACAAATAAATATATACAAATTTAAGTAAAGTCATTGCTATTTTTTTTACAAATGGAGGAATCTCATCTCCCAGCAGCTGGGAGTCATCATAGGTGGTTAGGCAACTGCTGTTGGTAGGAAAGTCCTCCTGTTACAGTTCTCGCTGCAGCAGAGCTGAAGGAGCCACTGACTGAGGACATTCTGCTGTCTGAGCAGTAAGTTATTTAGGGGGTGTGCACGACTTGGGGACTGGGGAAAACAGTGTCCCCTGTCGGCGCCTCTTTCAGCCTCAGCACACGACATACTTATGTCCCATGATTAAGAACAATGGAGGGTGATACATTAATACTAATATACTATATATTGATTGCACATGCTTGTTATAGTGTTGCAGCTGATCACACTCAAGCTCTCAAAGCGTATCTAAACGACCAGCCACTACATGTGCACCGGCGTCACTGACCTCTTCTGTGTTCCTCTCCGATGCCGCCCTCGGGATGCTGGGTCTGCTCTGGCCGTTGGCAGGCCAGTGCCAGGGCGTAGCGCTCCTTTGTTCTCCACTCGCTGATGAACGTGTGGAAGAGTCCCCGGTCGCTGGCCACGTCGATGATTGAGAAGGCCCCAGAGCTGCTGGGTGTGAGGGGGGCGCTCTGGGACAGCTGGAGGCTGAAGCCCTCGTCGATAACCGATGTGTCTTCATCAGGCCGGCCGGCCTCCGGGTCAGCTGGGATTGAAGTGGCTGCGTCTGGTACCTCCGAGTGGGGCTTTGACTTGTAGTCGTCTCCCGCTTTGGATTCGTGGTCGAGTTCGGGAGCCGATCTGTTTTTATCGTTCCCGGACGTGGATATATCGGCAGGCTGGGGACGGTGGCTGGGTCCTGGGAGGGATGTTTGACATGTTGGAACCTGCTTTGAGCTGTGGAGGCCTGTGGAGCTGGTGGACTGTTTCAGAGGCTTGGCAGACAGAGGCGAATGGACAGAGGAGGTTGTTAGTTTGATTCTGGGAGTGACAGGTGCCGTTTCCTGTGTGGGGGGGATGAGGTCAGAGGCAGAGGCTGGCCTCTCTCCGGCTTTCTCTTGTCCAGGGCCTTCCTCCGTTCCTCCAGAGCGGCTCTGAGCAGCAGGCGGGGGTGTCTGATGCTGCCGTTTCCCATCCCTCCTCATCACAGGCTGAGGTGTTTCCAGGTCCTTCCCTGCAGCATTGTGCACGTGGGCTAGCGTGACTGATGCTGTTGTTTTTATTGCTGTGACACTTTGGAGGGGTGGGTCAGCCATGCTGGGCCAGTGATCGAACATCTCTTGCAGTCCAGGGCTGCAGTCAGGAAAATTATCAGGTGAGCTCTGGATGTGCTTGGCTTTTGCTACACCCTGTCTGATTTCATATCTGCCCACTCTCTTGCTTGCCTCACCCATGTTCAAGAATACATGATCATGGTTTCTCGGTGGCGTCATTTCTTTTAACTTTTCTGCTCGACCATGGGTCCCACCTGTATCCGTATGGTGCAGCTCGATTGATTGGAGCGGTTTGGTTTTGGATTGGGCCAGGTTGGGTTCTGGTAGCTTAAACTGACCGGGCTTAAGGCTTGAATGTGATCCCTGCTGGTCTGCCATCAGCGTATGGTCTGGTTTGGACTGTTTACCTTCACCATGGCTACGTCTGCGCCCTTCTGGTGATCTCTCCGCGTGTCTGAGCAAGCTCTGCCTCTCCAGGAAGTGCTCCCCCACCAGCAAAGAGTCACCCCATTCAGACAGATTGAAGGACGACTCGCTCCATTGCTTAGCCTCTTCTGCCTCCTGATTGGCCAGAAGCTCACTGCGTCGTCGGTCCTGACCAGAGGGAAGTTGGGGATTTTCTGCAATCTCCTCTCTAACCGGCTCCTCTTGGTCTGGTGGAAGCAGCCCATCCTGGTCTGGGCTGAGGCCAGCGAGAAGGGAGCCCTCGTAGAGACTGTCAAACAGGAAGCTACTGCTTGCATTTAAACTCTCAGAATCAACCGGATCCACGTCTAATGCAGGGCAGATGCCAGCCTCCTCTTGCTTCTGTTTTTCTTCACCATCTTCTTCGTCCATGTTCTCACAACCATCTACTCTTGGAGTGATCTATGGAAATCAATAACAACCACCCATCACTAATCACCCATATAACGTACAATATATAGTTGTGTACACATTGACCAAATATACTATCATGATAATTAGAGGAAATAACTCAACTGAACTGACTCACCTGGTGGCTTGTGTCCAGGATTAGCTCTAGCTGGGTATCTGTGAGAGAAATATTAAATCTTGGACCAGCATCATCAGGTCTTACATAGGATTGGGCCTCAGTATGGGGACCATCAGTTTGAGAGCTGTGAGCGTTGTTTCCAGACTGAGGTTTCTGTACCTCAGGCTGGAGTCTTCCATCATTCGTGTTCTCCTCCAGCACTTCCTGAAGTCTGCTCGCTCTCCTCTCCTCCAACTTTTCCCCCTGATCCTCTCCTTCCCCGCCCGTCTCCCCTCCCACCGGGTTCACCTGATCCAACATGATCCTCTCGGTCATAGAGTCCAATTCAAAACTGTCGGATCCAAAGCTTTCTTCGGCCTCGTTAGAGTCCACTGGCACGGCCTCCTCTCCATGAGCTCCATCTGTGTACAGCTCTGGGGAGGAGAACTGCTCCTCCTCCTGTCTCCTCCTTCGCTTGGCCACAGAAGAGAGGGGGGGTGTTGGCGTGGGAGAGTTGGACAGCGGCCCCACAACTGGAACCTGTGACGTCTGAACATTAATGGGAGAAGTGGAATCGGGAAGACCCCCTAAATCACCCGCTTTGGGGGGTTCTGTTGAAATAATGGCGGCCATCTGTGGAGGTGTTAGAGAACTGTGACGTGGACTTTGAACAATCTCCAATCCAGAATCCACTGATGGCAGTGCGTGTTGCACAGTTTGGACACCTTCCCACACCTTACTCTCAGTATGAATCGACTGAAGGACTTTGCTCAAGGCTTTGGAGTGCTTTACCACTCCCGACCGAACAGGGGAGGCCACAGATTCGGTGGCGGCGGCATCCTCTTTAAATGCCTCTGCAGAACCCCGGTACTGCCCCTGCCTTCGGGGTACTGGGGCCCGGAACCGAGGTGGGGGCATGGGGGACGTTGGAGGTAGAGGAAGGGTCTTGAGCGGAGGAAGAGGACTGGACACCAACTCTGCCAATTCCTGCGTCAGGCTTCTGTGGCGAACGGCCCCCTTTGTGTTCACAGCTTCTGGTTTAGTGGGAGTCACCTCTTCAACCCTGACCCTGATTCCCTCCTCTGCTCTCTGGCCCTCCCTTCCAGCTGCCCCCTTCCCCGTCGTCTCTGTGCCTCTTTGCTTTGCCACATGTTCTGTCATTTCTGGATTGTGAACGATGGCAATGGTGTGATTGGTTGATTTAGCCTCTGCCCCTCTTTCTGTCAGTCCTTCGTGAGCTGTCTCTGTTCTGACTGTGTGTCGCTTGCTTCCCGATGGGTTCTCATCACGTTTCTCCTCTGCTTCTCTCTCTGCACCTCTCGTCCTATTTTGATATTTTTTCGTATCCTCTTTCTGTCCTTCTGCTCCCTTGTGTATTTCCCTCTTACCTTCACACCGTTTATTAAACTCTTCCTCAGATACAGTCTCCCTTCTCCGCATCTTACTCAAGCTGCTGGACGAGCCGGCCAAAGCATCAGATTTGGGGGATTTTGATTGGCTGCTGCTGTGTCCGTCTTCTGGCCCTGTGTCAGGAAGAGTCCCCGGGTCCCACTGGACCCCCAGCTGAGCCAGGTCTCCCTGGAGGAGGAGCCTGGCCTCAGACACAATCTCATTGGCTGCTTCCTTTTCCGTCAGGGCCCGCCCACCACTGACCCAGACACAGCGCAGGCTCCGCCTCTCGGCCGCCTCCACCTCGCTCTCGTCCACGGCCCGCTTGGAGCTGTCGACCACAGCAGGGCACGCCGTTACTTCAACAGGTTATGACAGAGGGGAGACAACTGACCACACTGAATAGGCCAAGGGAAAATGATTAGCAAATAAAGACGTTCCAGCCCAGATGTTCTCTTCCATTCACTCAAGCTGCTGGACGATGCATGCTGTGACCGTCAGTGAATGGAACTGATAACTGATAACGTTATCTAACAAGGGCATGTAAACAAATGTCATGGTTTGGGGTTAGCTTACGCTTGCATACAAATAGGGAAATGCATAAAAAATGTCCAATGTTTGCGCTATACATAAAATGTATATCGCACACACACAC
>JAOSLM010000115.1:4757170-4767901 GCA_025629765.1 Eleginus gracilis | reverse complement strand
CCGGTTCATAACTGGGATAAGGCTGGAACCAGTTTTGAACTGGCCCTAGCACTAGCCCAGAACTGACTCTTGGTTCTGTTTGGTGTGAAAGGCCTACATGGGGAAACTTTTTGGACGCTTTTGATTTTAGCTTTTTTAATCAGTTGTATTTATCTTGTTCTCGTTCTAATTTATAAGCCTTGTATTTATTTAGTTTCCCCTTCCCCTTTTCCGCAGCCTCTGTGCGACCGATTGGAGACCTTCCGGCTGGACCCGGCCCTTGTGGGCAAGCAGCCCAACCTGGTGCACTTCCCCCCGGGCTTCCAGCCCATCCCCTGCAAACCCCTGTTCTTTGACCTGGCCCTCAACCACGTGGCGTTCCCGCCGCTCGACGACAAGGTGGAGCAGAAGGGCAAGGGCGGCCTGACCGGCTACATCAAGGGCATCTTCGGCTTCGGCAGCTAAATCATCTCCAGAGCCACCAGTCCTGCCATCCAACGGCAAGCGCCCAGGCCCCACTGGTCAACTGAAATGGTCTTTTCCCCTTCTTGTTTGGTTCTCACCTTTTCAGGGGGCATCTTATCAGGGGTATCTATGGCCTTGAAACCACTTGAAATGAAATGGCCTACATCGATCCAAGGCCTTCTGCCCCCTGATCCCCAAGGTGCCGGTGGTGATCCGGCTGCTTCTGCACTCACCGCTGGCACCAATAGCAATATCTCTGTTCAGCCTAACCAAGCCCGTTTGGCATATTTCTTTCATTTAAATGTTTTATGAGGGGGTTTTCAGTGAGACTCTCTGATAGTGTAAACCTGGGTACCAGTTCTGACGAGAATACATAATCATGCAAGAGAAAGCCAAGTAAATGGGAGGTGTTCATCCTGGTATAGACCGGTTGGTTATCTGCTCTTGTTCTGCCTGCTCTCTCCAGAGTAGGAGGATGAGAAGAATGAATGGCATCTTCATTCTCAGTAGTTATCATTCTGACAGTGGAGTCGCCTGCATGTTTTTATTATAATTTTTTTCAGGCCACCAACACTCTTTTGCCAACTAGAAGGACAACTTATTTAACCTTTAAAACGCTTTGAACACTTTGGTTTGATGTTGGACCAACCTACTTAACACACAGCCTCTGCATGCTCTCTTTGAAGTTTGCTTGGTGGAAGCCGCTCCTGCAGGTTAGCCATCTAAAACTTGAAGTAGTAGTAGTGTGAATATACAGTGTACCTACAGGGTTAGGGTTACTGGTGTCTGTAGACGTGCAGCATTCTGTAATCCATCTCGCCCTGATCTCCATCTCATCAGTGAACCTCTCACTGTATGTGTTTTGCTTTAATATGGTTATCATTCACTTTTTATTTTAATTAATGTATTTTATCTTCATTGGTGGGGCAGAAGTTTGTGCTAATTATTTGCATTGTACCTGTAAGTGTGGGATCAGTATTTTTAATTGACGTTTGTGTTTTATTGGAAACTAAGTAGGTGTGTAATGCCCCAAAAAAAACAATCAATGAATTGACTGCTAAGAATGTTTAAATGAATTTGATTTTGAAGGCCTCCAATTAAATAAATGGGACATTTGCTCCAAACATGTGTTTTCTGGTGCAGTTGATTGTCATGATCATCAATTCAGGACAATTATAATTTTTTTGGAACGTCTTGATGACAAAATTGTTGCATTTTGTATCGATGGAAGGTTAGGCATTTAGCATATACATGTAGGAGGTACCGGATAACTCCAAACAAGGAAGTGGTTTTTGCGTCATTGGGGTGTGGAGGTATAACAGCATGGAATACCGCAGCAGGGTGCGCACTGCATACTTTGCTGATAACCCATTTAGTTTATGAGTAAATAACCCTGCACTTGTTATTGACAATAGTAGTTGCTTGGTTGCACCCTATGAATAAAGTTTATAAACAATACTGATTTCTTTTTTTTAAACCATGATAAGGCACCAGTCCATTCAAGTTTCCAAGGCAAGCAAAATATCTGCTGAACTTCAGTCTGTAATCCTGGTTTCATTTATATATATTTTTTTAGATGCAACCAATAGGTAGGTAAATTACTAAAATATTCATACTAGCATAAGATCCCATACTGGTCAATGTTTCAGTTGGATCTTCATTTGGAACTTTTTAACATTCAACCTACACTCCTCTTTAAAAATGGCCTTGTGACAGCTGAAGGAAATATAGTTTAAATTGGGAAATCAGAGGTTGCATTTCTACAGTGAGCTACAGAATGATCAAATATAATCCAAGAATATAGTTCATATCTGTTCTAATAATCTTTCCTACTCTAAGAGGACACTGGAATATTACCACAATAAACAACATAACAATCCTTTTACCCTCCGCACCTGCAGAAAAAAACACCCATGGATCAGATTTGGACACAACCAAGAATCATTCTGAACTAGCAGCACAATAGGGAACATGGCAACATTTATTTTGCTAGAGCTAGCGCAGTTGCTATGAAAGCTGCCCAACAACATTCCACTCCCTGATCCTCCATTGTTGACGTATTACAGAGACGCCCTCACACTGAGTGACCTGCATGCTTCAGTACCAGACCGAGCCATATTACTGTATGGAGCAAAACATTTCCTTTCTGCTATCTCCTGAACCTCTTTGTATTTCATCAATCAAACTAATCTTCTGCATGGCCTAGAAATGTTGATTTGGGAAGTTGTCTTAGGATGAATCTAAATTGACTTATTTGCATGTAATGAAGATTCAGGTGAATGGGGGGTAAGGCTTGCTCACAGCTATGTTGGGAATCCAAAATAAAGTCTCTCGGTATGAGCATTTTTGCTCAATGGACAGCGTAAAAAGTAGCAGTGCATTAGTAAACAATATATAAATCATGTAATTGATTTATATTTTTACTTCATTTACATTTAATTAAAACCAGTCCCAGATACTATATTCTAATTGAATTGGGCAGTGTATCAAAATAAGTATATAGAGTCACTTTCAGGGTTTTGATGCTATGTCATAATGTTAATGCCTTTGGTCTAGGGTGGATTTAAACTGTATCACTACATTGCAGACTCCAAGTCCTGTCTTTCAGATGAGAAATTGAAACCGAGGTCCTGACTTGAGATCCATAAAGATCCCATGACACTCGTCATTAGCGTAGGGTGGCTGTCCCCGGTGTCCTGACCACATTCCTGACCTGAATCTATACCTATTTTTCAACAGCCCCCCCATGACCCCAAAAATGCCCGTTCGTTTACTACTCAAATGATTACCTGTCTGACCAACATAATGGCTGATCAAATTATGGCTGTGTGCCAAATCCTACTTGACATAATAAATATAAGGTTGATTCAGTATTAAGTAGTATTAAAAGTGAAATGTTAAAACATTCATGTTTTTTTATGGCAGCAGGTGAGGCGTATTGGCCCTGCTGGACTAAGCTTTTTCACATCTTTCTAAAATGAACTTTTTTTTGTGAGCCGCTGCATGAGTTACAGGACTGTGTGCTGAGCACACACACACACACACACACACACAGACAAACACACCTGCATGCAGGCGGCGGTATGTCAGACTCAATGGCGGTGGGTGTGGTGGGCTAGGGCGGGGCTGAGGGAGCAGCTTGCGGCGAGGTGGCCCCGTGGTGAAATGAGAAACTGGGGGCAAGCCACAAACAAGAAAGTTTTGGATTGTGTGGGGAGAGGCTGAGGAAAACGGGTTATTCCAGTCCTAACCAAACCAGGTAGATGGCTGGGAGGGAGCTCTCTTGTCACACTGGGCGTGGCAGGTGGAGCCAGATGAGCACGGTGTCCTCCTTTAACTCAGTACCGGCAAGAGCCTCCACACGCACACACCTTAAACACCCTGAGATAAGATACAAGGAGCAGGGCGTCCTGCGAGTTGTGTTTAGAGTCTCCGAGGCAGCGAGGAGAGAGGGAGAGGTGAAGGAAGAGAAACAAGGCCAGAGGACTCCATCGGAGGAAGAGAAGGAACCACTCCGAGACAAAGGGAAAGAGAGAGATTGTGTTGGTGATTCACCAGGAATCTAACCTAGGACCCTCAGGATGTTGAAGAAAAAGGGCAACACGGTGAAGGTCCCCGGAAAGATCAGCAAGTGAGTTCAATCTGTCCACAGTGTGTGTTTACCTAGATGTGAAAGTAACTGCTGCTGCCATCCCTGTTGTCCTATTACTGTATTCTCCATCTTCCCCTGTCATGCATGTATCAGTGGGCAAAGACTAATTTAGGTGTAAAATGTTAACAGAATGATACGTGAGTTTCACGTTCTTATTTCTATTTGAGGTGAAAATATAAATATCTGAGGATTTGAGACAACACAAGGGTGGCTTAAGAGGGTCCTTTATTGTTCTCCCCATCTCCAGAAACGAGGTTAGACATGTCTATCGTTTGATAATAGCTATTAGAATAGGAGAATAGGCTATTAGTAGGGTTCATTTTGATTAACGATTAGATTTAAATTGCTGTGTAAATGGGATCAGTAGCAGTCAGAGTGAGGACATTTATTTTGGACATGATTATATTTATTATATATATTAGGATTGTGGTTTTGGTGAAGCACTTAGTAAGTGCGTTTTGTAAACAGAGTTTATTGTGGTGACGTACTGCCGTTACTGCTGTCTGAAGCCCTGCAGGTATCAAGTTATTAGGGTGTGATTATATCTGGCAGCTTTTAAACCAACAATCATATAAAGGAGTGGAGGACCTCATTGTTATATCCATTCTTGTTACAACTGTCAGAATCGTATGGGACGGCAGCCTCTGACAGGACTCATTAGTCATCTC
Source organism: Eleginus gracilis (assembly GCA_025629765.1). Classification (NCBI taxonomy): domain Eukaryota; kingdom Metazoa; phylum Chordata; class Actinopteri; order Gadiformes; family Gadidae; genus Eleginus; species Eleginus gracilis. Next base: position 4,763,137 of record JAOSLM010000115.1, on the reverse strand, counting down.
AGAGAGGGACAGGAACATCAAGTATCTGACACCTTAACTGCTACTGCCATTGTACTGATAGCTTCCGACAGTTTTTGAGAGGAAGTACATTGACAGTGATATGAACGAGGTGGAGTAATGTACGAGGTAGAGGAGTTCAGGGCAACGCAGAAGAGGGTGCTTGAGCTGCTTTCGTTGTGAGTGTTTGTGTGTGTATGAGTGATTCCTTGTTGATACTGGTATTGCATGTATAATGGCATCAAATTACCCTATGATGCTCATGGGTATATCATAGCAATCTTGTTTTGTGTCATTTCTGACGACACATCATTTCTGACGCCTGTTGCTATGGGAATATAAAAAAGATGAGTCAGACGTCACCAAAGAGATTGGGAAGACAGTACAACAATGCAGCCTGACCTATTGAATAGGAACAAAACGGATGGCCTAGTGTTCCTTATCCCATATTCATTTAAATAATGAAGCCTAAACTATTTCCATACAACAAATGCCACCAAACAGCATCTGCTCCATCAACATGTAAAGTGACATTTTTATGAACGTTCCACTGAGAGGATACAGTCTGACAGAAACACACACACACACACAATGTTAGAATGTAGGTTGCTGGGATGAACTAACCTGTCTGACCAGACAGGCTGTAGATAAGGGCTATCTTTAATCGTCCTACCTTCGAGTAGCCAAGGCAAACCCACAGCTGAAATTAGCCCCAGGATGGACTGAGCCCTGGGTGAATGGGTAATAATTTCATATACTTCAGCAGTAAAAAATAAACAAGGTATCAAAAGAACACTTTTGGTGTTTATATGGATTCATTGAGACTTAAATGTATGAATGTAACAAAGTACTTGGGGAAAAAAAGTACTTTGTACTTTGATCAAAGTAAAGTATAGACCAAAGTATTAACATGAGAGGATCAATATGTTAAAACATACACTTCTTGGTGCATGAACATATTGGTTGAGCTCAAACTTTAGCTGATCCTGCTTTGGTTTTAGTTTCCAGCACAATGTTGATCTATAGTCTATCGTATAGTCTACAGTTGTGTGTTACTATGTTACAATGTGAGTAAATGAGAACAGGTAGCACTATGAAATTTGCTTTTCTATTCTGTCCTGAGCACACCATACATATTGCTTCCTCTTTTACAAAGGTAAAATTAGGGTGTAGGTATAAATCTCCCTTTCAACATAGTTCGTTTTCTCTGACTCCCCTCCTTGGTATGCAGTTAAGCAGGCTTACTAGGTCCCTCATCATTGAGCTCTTGCTCTGGTGTGTGGTGCACTTAACTCCAAGAACTCCAAGTAAAATATTGTAAAATACCTTTATTTATATTTAACTCATTTATTTAAGAATACACGTTTTCCATGTTGCGTGTTTGATAATTGCTTGGTTGGTTTTTTTGGTCAATCAAGAGTAAAGCAGTACTTATAAGTAAAAAAAACATATTAGCTTTTATGTTTACAAGAAAATAAATCAAGGAAAAATAGAGAAGGCACTAACACTCTGGTCATTATTAGATATATTTTTTACAAAGTGCATGGAAGAGTTCTGAGTTCCCATGGTGAGGCCAGAGTGAACACCCAACACTTTGGGTGGGGATGGCTTGTATAGAACTGTAAATAATGCTGTTTAGGTCACTGGGCAAAACCACAACGTGACGTTGGTATCAGCCACCTTGTCATATTTGCCATTCAGTTATTATGCTTTTATGCAAGGAGGAATACAAATCATCATGTTGGAGGTAAGGAATAAGCATTTCAGGAGGACTTTTAGGTTTGTTAAGTAGGGTTTGATTCCCAATGTGCTGCAGACATTGGGGATTGAACTCAGTTAGCTCAATACGAGGAGGCATATGAGCTAAATCAGCACTATGTGGCAGTTCGGGTGTTGAGTCAAGTGGTTGGAGATTAATTAATACTGAGAATGGCTCGGTCATCGCTTCTTTGGAGCACTTTGGGTGTTATGTTGGCAGTTCTTGCAGAGCATGTTAAGGGTGCTTAGAGGGTTATAAGGGATCACTGTGGAGCATTTGATTGGGCTTTTTCAGAGTTGTGCTTTGGAAGGCACAGGAAGGCCATAGGAAGATCATATAGGATCATCATATAGAAAGGTCATAGGAGGTGTGTATGGAGCTGAGGGAGCATGAGGTTTCTTTAAGGTAGAGGATCTGATCTGCTCCAAGGGTGGCTGTCAGTCACCATGGTTACTGTTTAAACCATCTCTAACAGACTAACACACAAAAGAGAGTTTTGAGAACGTAGACACAGACTTGGATCAAGTCAATGGATCAGGCATGGTTCTGATCTTCTCTTTTCTAGAATGTAAAGACGAATAGGATTTACTTATGATGCATTCTAAAGTAAAGATCCTGCCATGCTCCGTCCACACACTGAGATGGGTCTCCGGGTTAACTACTACTTGGCAAATCCTGAAGTCCCGCTCAGCAAGAAATATATAAACAATACCTTTTGGAAAAATCCACCGTGTCAGCAGGTTTGTGGGGTTTGTGGTACTTTGGAAGCAATCCACAACCCCATCGGCCATGTGATGGGTGGGTCAGTGTTGACGTATGGTCTCTGGTTGTGTCCCCCAGGACCCAGGCCACCCACCTGGCCACGCTGATCCTCCGCATGCAGCAGAGTGCTGACAAAGTAGAGCAAGAAATACTCAGAGCAGAGGAGCTCCTGGCTGTGGTGAGAAGAGACACACACACACATACACACGAAGACATGCGCACACATGCATGCACACAAGCAAGCCCGCATGCAGGAACTGTGTTTACTATACCTTTAGGAGTCTATCCCGTGTTAACTATGCCTTATGCATACAAGTTATGTAGAGTTTGTGTGCCATCTTCTTCTGTGGAATGTCTATTTTTTTGTGTTTTTTTTAGTGTCTTTGCAAGTTATTTGAGGGTTTTAGTTGAACAACCAGCACTAACAAACACTTACATCTACAAACTTACATGTGTGTAATAATACCAGGCCCTTTTATCTGAAGGGACTATACAGAGTAGCTGTAAAGCTTCTACACAACACATGCTATTAGTTACACACACACACACACACACACACCCACACACACACACACTGGGACACACACACACACACATGCTATTAGTTACACACACACACACCCACACATACAAATAGATACACCCAAACAGATACCCAATAATACAATTATAACCACACATGTACAACCACACAAATGCACTTTCACATATATACAAACCCATCATGCACACCTGTGTGACTCGGAATGTCTCGCCCGCAGGATTCTGAGAACGAGAAGAAGGAGCTGCCTTTCAAGCACCAGCATGAGATCTCAGAGAACATGGGCGAGGTGGAGGGGCTTCTCCAGGCCCTCTTCCTGGACGTGGACAAGGCCAAGAAGATGCAGCATCCCCAGGCCAACGAGATCTCCAAAGAGTGAGTGCTCAGGGCCACCACCCACCAAAGGGAAGACGTTAAATGCGCCAACAGAGGGCGGGGGAGAGAGGCTCTCCCCCGCCCTCTGTCTGCCCCTTTAAGGCCTTCACTCTGGGGGATTTACCATGTCAAACCATCTGCCTATATCTCAGTCCTGTGATGACCACACTCATGACAGTGGAAAATGTTTCCAATATTGTTCCAAATAGATTAAACGTAAACAACATTGTTGCTTGAATAAATGTATTGTTTTGTGAGGATATTGAATATGTATCCATTATCCAACGGTTCTGGAAAAATCTGCTAAATGACCAAATATAACAGTGAGCTGTAGTGTGAGACTGAAGTACTGCTCTTGCTGTGGCTCGTATTACAATGTGTTGTGTGTATCCTCTGTTGGTATTGATGGCTATGTGTGTGTGTGTGTGTGTGTGTGTGTGTGTTTCTTTGCTGTGGTACTCCAGTGTGAGTCGGCTGCACGAGCGCTGGCTGAAGGACTGTGCGTTCTACCGGGACATCTATGAGCAGGTCAACGACGTGTCTCTGACCCCCCGTATCGACTGGGGCCCCGTGCTCAACCAGAAGCAGGTACTGGGACCACGCCGCCTTAACATCCTCAACAGCACACTGGGAAGGGTTTTCAGAACCATTAGTTGTTATACAAATATATATATATATATATATATATATGTGTATATTTGGTATATATTTGATTTTATACTAAGTATACACACTGCGGTTTGGGGTTTGCAGAAAGAGGTGAATGTGGAGTCGTTCGGGCCGACCATGGCTGACCTGGAGAAGCAGATCGCCTCCCACAACATCCTCCACAAGGAGCTGGAGGCCTACAGCTCCCAGCTCTCCGTAGGCTCTGTGGGCAACAAGGTCGGTTTCATTGTTTGTTTAAGGAGTTCCTTTATTGCCCTTTGACAGCCAATTATATGGTATAGAAAAAATAAACTGGAACAAAACATGGAGACAGAATAAGCAGAAATGTTGAGCTCATGAGCCATCACAAGTGAAATTAATCAACAGTGGTAGATCCTTCTTCGAACAATGTTTAATTAATCTAAATGAGTCATCTAGCAGTAGTCCTGTGAATGTTCAATTCTCAATTCTAAAATGTTTCATAAATACATTGAATTGTAATTATTAATGTTATTGTTAATGTTATTAATAATGGTTGTGGTCTTTCAGGAGCAATACACAGCCATCAAGAAACAATACAACAATCTTTTGGTAAGTGTCCCCAAGAAATGGGTAGTATTTCCCGACTATAATCACTTATTCCATTGCAGTTTTTCTATCTTAAATTCCCCAGAGATCTGTGTCTGGCTTATCCAGATACATTGAATCCATAAATACATTACAGGGGCATATTGATTTAGCCCAAACGGTTGTTTCGGTACAAAGTGTTTTGGTGTGATCCCTGCTTAATCATGGATGTTATGTTGTCTTCACAGGACAACTCCAAATGGCGTCAACACTACCTGCACAGCCTGCATGAGTATATGCAGGGTTGCACCAAAGAGTTGGCCTTCCTGGAAGATGAGCAGGACAAGATCAAGAGGCAGGACTGGAGTGACCGCATGGTGGACCCGCCCGATGTCCGCAGGCAGTACGAGGTGAGGAATGCTTTGATCATGTAGATGGGATTCCCACCATCTTGAGGATACTTTTTGAACAGACTGAAGAGACTGAAGAGACACTGACAAAACAGGAGAGAACAAGGAGAACATTTGGATGGTTCCACTTACAGTTTAAAGCTAGACTACCTTAGATTCAACCACTAGAATGTTTTAAAGTATGTTTTAAAAAACATAGGTAGAAAAATGTACCCTTGCATTGACAGGGAACCACATTGACATTTATTTTGTTCCTTTAGTAATGAACTACGGGTTGTCTGTCAAAAAGCGCTGGTGCAAATTTGGATAATGTCCATCAAAAAGACAAGGCTTAATCCATGAGCAAATATTCCAAAATATTCTAGATGTGATGCCTAGTAGGTATTAGGTTAGGTATTAGTGGATAGATAGATATTAGGAAGCTGTAGGTAAGTGGTAGGTAGGTATTAGGTAGCAATTAGTAGGTAGGTAGTCGGTAAGTATTAGGTTGTAGGCAGGTATTAGGATGTATGTAGTAGGTATTAAGTATGTAGTAATTGGGTAGTAGGTATGTAATAGAAAATAGAAAGTAAGTAGGTAGGTGGCAAAAGTTATATGTATTGACCTTGACCCAGAATGAAATCTTTAACACGTCATCAAGATGGTGGAAAATATGTAAAAATAATACAGCTTTGATTGGACCTCCATCAGATCTTCAAGAGCAACAGCCTGCTGTCCCACGAGTCGGAGGTGAACAAGCTGCAGGACGAAGGGGACCGTCTGGTGGAGCTCAAGCACCCTGCAAGCGCCACCATCGAGGTATTAATGTCACTCCACCTCTAAGTTAGACATAGCTACCTTTCATTTAACTAACCATAGCTACCTTTCAATCAACTAACCACAGCTACCTTTCATTTAACCAACCACAG
>JAOSLM010000115.1:4625551-4635782 GCA_025629765.1 Eleginus gracilis | reverse complement strand
ACACACAGGTAAGCTATCCCACCATGCCTGTATGGGTGTGTGTGTGTGTGTGTGTGTGTGTGTGTGTGTGTGTGTGTTTGTGTGTGTGTGTTATCTCCTTGGTTTTAGTTTGTTTTATAGTTACTGAAGCTAATAAATCACATTTGAAAAAAAAACAGCTGTATCTGGTAGGTCTTAAACTCTGATGTGAAACTGGCAAATCTCTCTCTTTATCTCTCTCTCTGGCAGCCAGGGTAGGGTGACAGTATAATTTGAACAGGCTCCAGACATAACATAACACCTCTTTTCACGCAGAGCTGATCCCAGTCACAGTCATTGTGTTGTCTGACTTCCAGCCAACATCAGATAAGTTATCTTCGCCTCCCATCAGGTTTAAAATCAAAAACAATATTAGCTAATTTCCCTTTTGTGGTGCACTACATGGTGTTTCTAGAGACGGTGAAGCTCTTACCAGCCACCCACTGAGAAGAACACAGGAAAGGTCGGATACTGGTAAAATTGGATACTGGTAATTTCCTTTGTGTCGCATGAACTTGTTTGTGGCACCCCCTGGCGTCGAAGAAGGGTACAGCAGTGAAAGACGTTGTCAACAAATTCCCCTTTACTATTGGCCGAGTCAAACCATGTGATCAAAACAGGAGAATGGCGGCGTCCACTGCTGTTCGGTCGAGCATGGGGCTGACATTCAGACTTTCTCGAATAATAACAGAGTGTAGTGCATCTCCTTTTTATAGATTAAATAGCTGTGTGGATGGTTTTGCCCTTCTTTCGAAGCAAGGGTTCCCAGGTGGTCTACGGACACTAAATCGCCAGTTGCAGACTACGATGGGTGAGTTGCAATCGGTTGCAATACTTTAGTGGTGTATGAAGTAGGGTTTTGTAAGTGAGTGTCCATCCCCTTGCCCATTGCTGTTGGCAGTCAATGTGTCGAGTCATGGTGATTGTAAGATTGAGTCTGTCGTTATAAGCCTTGATTAGAACTAAATCAGCATGTCAATCTCGTCAATCGCAAGTAACTTTTTACAACGTACTAAAACCATCAGCTTGTCATGTCATCTATCAAACAAAAATACTTATCTCGTTGATTCTTCTCAAAGGTGTTTGTCACAACGACGTGGGGAACTCCAACGCAGAGGACCCAAAAAATGTGTAAGTAATGTGTTAATACACATTAGCCTACTGTGATTTCTGACAACCACGGCTATAGAAGCTTCTATACTATCAGCTCTGTATTGAATTGATTTAGATTTTGAATTCAATAGTGTCATATACTGTTTTATGTAGAGCTACTATAGTAGCTTAGTTGTATATCATCCTAATATTAAATGTAAAAGCATTAACTTCACTTTACAGTATCAATCAGAGGTGAAAGCATGCTACAGGTTTTACAAGAAGGTCAACTTGTAGCATGTCTCATTGAGAGAATGCAGAAACGGGATAATAGATAGTGATTGGTTTGGCTGCTCAGGGTGAACGTGGTGTATGTAGATCGCTCCGGGAAGAGGATCCCTGTCCGGGCCAAAGTGGGAGATAATGCGATGTACCTGGCTCATAGGCATGGAATTGAACTTGAAGGTAAGAGGCACTGTCTTTACTATGGCTTCCACTTAATATATATATGATAGTATTTACTCAACACATGTAATAAACTCTCCCTTCATCCAACAGGAGCATGTGAGGCCTCTCTAGCCTGCTCGACGTGCCATGTATATGTGAGCACTGATCACTTAGACAAGCTACCAGAGCCTGATGAAAGGTGAGTTTGCTTTAATGGGTCTCAATGTAGCCATGGGTTCCCTCTCTTGCAATTAAGATGACTTCTCCCCATTCCAGTATGTTCCCCTGCCCTCTGTATGAACACGTGCATGCCATGGGCTCACATTCTGATGCCATGATGGATCATTGGGGACTGAACTAGTTTTTTTTAACTACTTTCCAACTACTGGCCCCTGTGCTCCTTTTAGAGAAGACGACATGCTGGATATGGCTCCCTTGCTTCAGGAGAATTCCCGACTGGGATGCCAGATCATTCTGACTCCGGAGATGGAAGGCATTGAGCTGACCCTGCCCAAGGTCACCAGGAACTTCTATGTGGACGGCCACGTTCCCAAGCCCCACTGAGGAGAAGCCCCCGTTGGGTCGGAGTTGGCTTCAGCGAAGGGAACTTAAGTTAGACAAGATGGTCGGTCGGCTAGCTGATGTACCCGTGCCCCTGGTCCCAGGGCCTATAGTTTACGCCCATGGAAATAACGTCCCTGAAGGGCCACAGTCTAAGGAGTAAAATGTAAACACTGCGCAGAAGGCCATGTGATTTCTACTTAAATTAGCTTATACCAACTGTTAGCTTGAGGAATAGCAGCCATGCTCAACACTCTGCTAAGCTGCTATAGTTTGTTCTAGTTGAAAGAATTCTCGTGCAGGGGAATTGAGGTCAACTTCCATCCTCCAATCTCACAAAATGATCTTTGTTCAAAGCTCTTCGTTTTTGCCAAAGAGCCAGCCAAGTCAGGTTTTGGCAAAAAACATTTATGATATTTAATGACACATTCCATGTTACAACTTCTAAACGTCAAGTACGCACAACTATCAATACCATGTTTTCTGTCATAATTTATGCTGTTTTATGTCACTTGTCATGTGTGCATATGAATCACTATAACAATTTTGTATGAAGTGACTTAATATAAAGTTGACTTAGCTTATATAGTCCTACCTTGCAATGCACTCAAACAGGGAGTACAAAGAGACAGATTTCCATTATATAAAAACCTACAACAAATAACTATAAACACATCTTTGGTGATAAGCCACCTCTAGGTTTCAAATTATTTTAAGTGACTGATTAAGTGATTGCTGTTTATTCTTGACATGACCCACCCACTAGTATTAAGTAACTTTCTCTTATATTTACTTACAATATTTCATGGTACACATTGTCAAAGACTGTTGACAACCAGACAAAACACCCAGCGCATTTCTAAAGTAAAGTGACTAGAGCCACCAATGGTTTGCATCTTGTTCTAGAAGCAGCTTAACTTTAAGGCCAGCCCGTGGGCCACCAGACTCACTAATGGGTAACACGAATATCCGTTTAAATGTGCAGAAGGATTAAAAACGTTAGTAAAACCGAATTTGTATAAGGCATTTATTTTACGCTTTTTTTCCTTCTAAATTTGCCTGAAAGAAATATGTGTTTTCTTGATCTTAATTTGTCTCAACACACGTGCTTGTTTCACTGGATCATTTTTCAAATTACAATATATTTTTTCACCAGAGAGCATGTCCTACTTTTATCGTTAAAAACCCTGTTACTGTCGAATTGCTTCTCTTCTAAATCCACTGTGAAATGCCCAAACCGTGACCTCAACAGATGAAGAAGTCCGACACGCGGCATTTGAGTTTAGGTGGCTGTTAGAAACATGTCCCGAAACAACTCGTTGAATATACTCACACGTGCAATTGTATTGTTTTAATGTGTTGATGTATTTTACCCACTGGATACATGCGTGCAATAAAATAAAGAACATTTCGAGAAATTGGTCTGACGACGAGGCTTCCAGCAGAGAACTGAATTAATTGTGGCAAATGATTGTGCAACTTTAAACGTTGGTTTGAGATGTGGTAGCGCCGTTATGCCCTACCTTGGGAAACCAGAGCTGCTGTATTAACCACTCATTTATCCGTCAGCCGCGGCCACAATTAAAGTAAACGAATAGCACCCGGGTAACCTATAGTCCCAAAGAGAAATGGCAGTTGTCGCTATTTTCAAATTTGTAATCAAGTGTGACTCAATTTACTTGTAATCCAAATAACTGACAATCAGATATTGTAATCTACGGTAAGTATTTCAATGCATTGCAATTTTACAATTTTGACTTTATACCTTGATCGTCGTGTTTTGATCGCGTAGCATATCCATCTTTACCTAAAATGTGCACACGTAATTGATCATCAAAGGTGATCAAACGTCTGGAGATCAAAGTAAGTGATCGACGCGATATTTTCATTTGCACATCATATTTAAGTCGGAACAAAGTGAATGTTTGGAATTTTGGGCGCAATGTAACCTAATATCAGCAAGTCGTTACCATCAAAGTATTGTCACTTTTCACGCGCAGATATCGACAATGGGCTGACCTGCGTTCCTCTCGAGACCTATGAGTTATGTAGTACTGCGAAACCCAGAAGTATTCGAAATAACCAAAGATTATACAAAGGAAAGCCTTTACATGGAGACTCTGGAGACTCGCTATATTAGGGTGAAAATCCCCTTAACAAGTAGCGAACTCAATAGGTGAGTTAAATTATAGTTTAAACGCCTTACAAGAGTTACTTATAGCGTTAAAGCGGTGAGGTACATCGACATTTCTAATTGCAGGTTATTTCAAATACTTAGTAAATTTGTATCGAAAAGTTTGGAACGCAAACGACGAAATGGTAGCATACAATCGAGCAGGTTAGCAGTGCAATATAATAATATACGCAATTCAAATCGGCTACATTTCTTTCAGCTAACGGTTTTATTTAAATTTGTCTTTCATTTTTGTCAGAGCTTATTTCGTTTGTTGGAAACTGTCATTTGGTTAGGCTGGCTGACTTTAACATTATTACAGTGGATTAATTAAAAGGGGAAATGTGTCATGTGATATGATACATAAACATAAATATGTTTGTGCAAAACTCTCTCCTTTACTTACTTAGACACAAGACGAACATGAGCACAAAGGTACAGCCTGTGTCTACCCAAAACAATAACAAGACTAATGACACAACGGATCCTGACCAATCAGCCACCCAACCCATTATCCTTCAATTCCTTCAAGAGGCCTCCAAACTCGCTGGGCCAAGCCACAGAAATCTAGTTGACTCAACCTTTGACCCGGTTGCAAGCGACCGAAAGGATGCTCACCCTTCCAATAATTGTTTGGACGCTTATCCCCAACACAGCTGGGCCCAAACGTTTTCCTATAATGGGGAAGACAACCGTGGCATGTACATGATTACAACTCACATTGGGCCCACCCTGCAGGGCAGCAACCCCTGGGAGGTGATGAGCCTGATCAATCTGCAGTGTGAGAAGCTTCTACACCACAGAGGGCAAGGGGAATCAGACTGCACCTCTTTCTCTTCCTCTGATTCGAATTCCATAGCTTACCCATCTCCCTCGGAGTCTCACGAATCGTTGCGAAGACCGGGGATTCTGGAATGTTCCTCTCATGCTGATGTTCAACATGAAGACCTTCTGTTTTTCACCAGCAGAGGAGGCAAGAGCTCTTGTGACACCCCACCTATGGACTGTGACCTGGGTGGAAGTTCCAGCGAGAGCCTCAATAAATGTCCAATGCAGCGGTGTACGACAAACGCAAAAATGAGCATCCTCACTGAAACTCAGCCCTATGACGGCAGGCCACTCTCTGTGGAAGAAAACACAAGCTTGCATTCCCAGCCTGCCCACAGAGCTGCAATGGAGGTCAAGTTGAGTGTTGCCACAGGGTCAGAAGGGGATATGTCTGGGTCCGAGGAGAGGTCTGCTGAGTTGGGTACCCGAAGCAGAACCTCTGATGAGGCTTGGCCACAAACGCATCTCTCGCCAACAGCCGATGATGCTTGTGGATATATGGACGAACAGCCAGCGTATGAATCAGACAAGGTGGTTTGTTTAGAACACAAATATTTCAATGCAGTGGATCTATTGACCACTGACACCACTGTGGCCCTCGACTTCAAGTCCAACCTTCTTTTAACCTTTGACCCAATGGATAATGCCGGCACATGCACTTCGATGCCCAAACCCCCTGTATGGGCCGTTTTAAGTAATGAAGAACTGTCCCAGAACAAAAGCCAAACAATTGGCAAAACCACGGTGCCAGACCATCTGGATCAAAATGCAAGGCAGCCCTCAATTACCCAGCAGTCGTATTTTACCTGGACGAGAGACTCTGAGTCTACAGACCCTCAACAGTGTATAACTTCATCTAAAGCAGGTAGTGGGTGACTGAAAATTCAATCTTCTCCTTTTGGTTATTGTAGTTTTTGTTATTGTAATTGCACTTTCTCCATGATAATATTATCCTTCATTCATCGTGTCATTTATTTGTATATTAATCATTCATCAGATACTATACATTAAATTGATCTATTTATCTATTATAAAAGTGATAATCCTTTCCTATCTCCAGCGGATGACTTCCATACCCCTGCAGGCTCCCAAAAGTGTACCAGCACGGCGTCCGTATGCAAGGCTAATACACGCAGGAAACAGCCCCACCCCAACCGGAGCGCCGACGCCACAGACCCCGACTTCCAGGGTGTGATGTTCCGCATGCAGGGCGAGCTCGACCACAGTAGGGGGCAGTGTCGACTACTGGTCTTCTCCAAGTACAGGTGAACATGTTGTTCAGTCCAGAAAATAAAACACATCAGGTTGTATCTATCTATCGATCTGTTTTTACTTAAATTTAGTTTCGCCTCCTACTCTCCATGCTACATCACTCGAGTTATGCTACCAATATACATTAATTGTGTGGTGCAGCCGGAATATGTAATTAATTCCTACTTGTAACAGGATTTCCTCATCACACAGAAGAAAACCAAGGCGGCGGATACGGTCGTCCCAGAGCTCCCTCCGGACCAGCAGCTCAGACGAGGACCTGGACCTGTCAACCAGCAGTTCCAGTAGGTTCCCTTTCTCTCCTCTCTCCCCATCTGCCTTAGATGAGTAAAACTACTCTGCCTCGATAGCTGAGCTCCCATTTCCAAGTTAGTCATCTGAATACAGGCTCGACATGTATAGCTTTTTTTAATGGTTGATTATCCCATTATATTTAATGTTAAAGAGCAAGTGAACCCACTGTTTCAGTTTGAATTTGAACACTATAAGTGTTCAAAACACACATAAGTACACATAAGTGTAATAATAAAATGTGTTTTGGACTGACAGTTCTAGGAAGGAGGGGGCATGTTACGGCCCACGGCAACTTTGTGATGCTTATTACAATGAGTATGAGGGTTATAATGAGCGAAGTTGAAATGTGCCACATCCACGTGGAGTTAAACTGAGAAGCTAAACCGTCAAGCATACCTCAAAATATATCACTGCTCAGGCGGAGCTCCACACATCCACACACCGTAGCGTTATACTATAGATGTCCGGGAAGACTGACCCTGTCTCTTGCGTGATCATCAATACAACGGCCGTCCAGCTGAGCTGCACATCCGCACATCTAGACACGCACTGTGGCGCTATGCTATAATTGTACGAGAAGCTTAACCCTATCTCGGACTGCACAGTCATCCACTGTCCACACATCCACACACGCTGGTGTCCCCTCGATGTGTATACTGGCACCTCGATTGACAAAAAGACTGTTATAACTTAAAACTACCTACGTTTCATTCAGAGTGGAACGTGCAGTGTTTTGGGGTTTTCTTTCAAATAGTCTTATTTTAGTTGGTGACAAAATGACATTGATTGCTATGTTCAGGATCATATAAGAGGTATTACCACATTTAAAGCAAAAAAATAAACCTTTTGGGTTAATTACTATTACATTTGACAATAACATACCACAGGGTTGAGATACTTCTAAAATATATTCATTCCACCAGAGGGCACTGTAACAATTACAATTGTCACTCAAAGGCAAAATACTTTCTAAAACCCCGTCTTAGATTTGACAGGTGGAACACTTTTAATGAGAAACAATAAAGAGGTATTTAGGGAAACTGCTGTTGAAATAGCATAAGCCTCTAATGCCTAAAAATAGTCCTCTTCATTCATCCAGTTTAATGGATGGGGAGAAAATGAGCAGGAAACATTTCTGTTCTGCAACCAATTAACAAACCCTAATATCTTTTAAGGAGCGGCTATGTTGGCATTTTCATTATTTCCCATACAGCATTCCCAGACTGTGTATTGGGTTGGCTGCCACCAATATAAAAATATTAAAAACATGGAATCAAATATTTGTCTATATTCCTAAACTGCTCTTTTACATTTGGGTACATTTGATGTTTCAGTGTAAACCATACAGTATATTTAGATGCAAAGGAGTACTTGGAGGATGCAGAGAACCCAAAGCTCTGTGATGTAATGCAGATGTTGAGCCTGGTAGTGCTATGTGCCCTTGGCAATGAACGAGGAGACTTTAAAGTAAATACTTTATACCCAGACCACATGGCAGCAGGGCTTGAAGTCCAATAGCACAATGGTTTCTGTCGTGCCCTACAAAAACCATCCCTTAAACAACAAGGCCAGTGTAATGCTATGTTTTGCTGATTGCCCACATCCCCAATAAAGCACGCAATTGCAATTACAAAAAAAATCCTTCTAGTTTTCATGGAGGCCTGTCTAGAGATCAGTGGATTGACGCCTTGCTTCGGTGACTTAGACCAGTGGTCAGGACCTAAAATTGGGTCACAGCAGGCAACCAGGTGGGTCAGGGGATGGCCACAGTAAGATACATACTGTTTTGTCAGTTTAACTTGATCAGTTATGTATTTTGACTGAGGGGGGGAGATAAGAGACAGAGATGTATACTGTTTTAAATAACAATGTATATAGAGAAATGTTAACTGGTTAACTTTATTGACATGGTTATTACATGGTTAAAAATATTTGGTGGGCTAAGGGGCAAAAGCTCCTCCACAGTAGGATCATGGCATGAAGGTTTTGGGGGAACCCCTGCTTAAGTCTCCCACTAGGGTATAAAAGCAGTTTAAACTAACAAGTCACAATACCCAGTTACTGTGCCCGCAGTGTTCATTCTTGAGTTGTGTGTTTGTGTGTATGTGTGTTGAAGGAGTGGTACTGCACACATTGAGGGGTTTGTTTTCTTTGTCTGCCGACTCAGACAATAGTAGAACAACACTGTTGCCTTTTGATCATTTTAACAGAGGATGTGGGCAATAAGGAAACCATCGAATTATTTTGGCCTTGTCAACACAGTTAAAGTTTCACATCCCTCTTAAAATGCTCTCCCAATTGCCTCTGAAGGACGTTTTTAAATTGGACTTGGTAGTCCATTGAAGCCCACCACTTATACTTTGTTGTACTATTATGGGTCTGACAAGGCTGGGCAATGGTCGATTTATTGCATGTAAACAAAGAATGAGGGCTTGTTGTCAAGTCCTTCAATCCCTCCAGTTTCAGGTTAAATAAATAAATGTATCCTGCAAGTGAATAAATAAGCATACAGTATAGTTATTTTAAATTACTGTTACATTATTTTAAACTCTGCACTCAAGTATAACTAAATGTTTTATTTTATTGATTGCTGCTTGTTGTTTCCTTGTGTTGACTGATGGATGTTGATCTGTGGCCTCTGACATGTAACAACCTTGCCTGTGAGTTTTTAAGTTGTGTGTCTGGACTGGTAAGCTGCAAATGAATTGCTCTTCTTGGGAAGAATAAAGTTGTCTGAACTGAACTGAACAAGCTGCCTTACCCCTGGCCAGAGAGCAAGGAGTGTGCATCCTGCTGTACCAAGAAGACCCCCATGTGGAGGGATGCAGAGGATGGGACTCCACTCTGCAACGCCTGTGGCATAAGGTACGATGCAACCCTAAATCAGAGTTTACAGACGGCACTCCTCCCCTGGTGGAGAATAGACAGGTTTGACAGTGGTGCCAGCCAGTCGATGTCACTTTCATTAGTTTGTGGGGAAAGTGACATCACCTGGTACTTAAACCAATGACGAGTCATTTTTGCGTAACCGAGGTTTGCCACTGGCTCTGAGGTTTGGTTTGGCTTGCCTCTTCAAAGTGGGATGAACCTCTAAGATCACTTGAGGGTACGTCACTGACCTGAGCCATTTTGAGCTGGTAATGTTTACGACAGGCTTATAGTGAATCAATTTCTGCTATTATATTTACCCGAAAAATTGTCATATTATTTGGACAGCATTTTATTACACAAGTAAATGTTGTCTAATATACTGAATTCAAGTGGTATTCCCATGTACCATATATTCTCCCTTTGTCTGTCCCTTGAACAGGTATAAGAAGTACAGAGTGCGATGCGTCAACTGCTGGCACATTCCTAGAAAAGAGGGCAACACCCACTCACGCTGCCTCAAGTGTGGAAACTCTGTACGGCCAACCTCAGCTCTGCGTAAACACACTGCCTGCTAGGGCATACACTGGGAGGTGGGCAAACAGGTGACACACACACACACACACACACACACACACACACACACACACACACACACACACACACACACACACACAC
>JAOSLM010000115.1:4133784-4156241 GCA_025629765.1 Eleginus gracilis | reverse complement strand
AATGTAAAGCGCTTTGAGTGGCCAATTGGTTAGAAAAGCGCTATATAAATGCAGTCCATTTACATTTACATTTACTAAATCAAGTCTGTATTCTACCAGACAGCAATTCTGAAGTAAGTGCGTAAGCCATTACACCTTGTGACTCTGGCCCCTCACTGCTGAACTAGATGGTGGGATTTTATGCATTCATGTAGCCACTCAAGAGAGAGCCCGTCACCCCTCGCTGTTGAACAGTCGTAACCCTGAAAGGCCACTCGGCTGAAGTGAGGGCTTGCTCAATGGAGCTGGGACACTGTAATCCCCCCTCTGTTGGGGTAAGCTCTTGTGAAACACACCCACAGTGACAATGGTCAGCTATTCTAAACCCTGGTCACTATTGAAGAAGGGCCACTTGACTACAGTGTCAGGCCAGTGATTATTTATTTTTAGCATAATGCTATGAATGTATTAAAGTTGAATTCACGTTAAGTCATTTAATTCTAATGAAATAGCAGTCAACTTGCAAACTCACCATTAAATGAGTCGACTACCCATACAGCCAACATTATTTGGAGAATTTAATCTTGGGGTAGCCCAGTGCAGTTCTCAGTGTTCAAAACATCATACAAAATATTACTGATCGTTGTGTTAATATTATCTAATTACCTTGGTGGCTGGCATGAGCCACTTGTCATAGTAAAATAGTAAATTAGAGCTCTACTGGAAAACTTTTTCACACATTTCCCTGGGAGTTAGGGGAGATGAGGCCATTGACAGCGGACCAATTGAAACTCATCGTAACACTGAATAAAAGTACAGATTTCACTGAAATCGGCTACACCCAATGAAAACCTTGCGTAACCCTTTCGAGACTCTCCCTTTTCTAAAAGGCGCACACTACCAGAGCAGAATACATTACAAGACGGAGTGAAGTATAATGAGACTAGGGAGGTGGCCCACTTACACAGCAGTGTGTGTGTGAGCCCCCTATCCATTTTTAAAGATAGCACTAGTCACTTAGAGAGTGTGTGTGTGCATATACCTTGGGACTAATGCATTCAAGAGCTTCCTTGAATAGTGTGTTGAGATCTCCGCTGTCCAACTGCATTAGCATCTGCAGGCGGAGGATCCACGTCGAAACAGATTGGCTGTATCGCTGTGTTGCTGCCATGGCAACCCGGGCCACTCCCTCAGCATCTCCAGCAGCGAGTAGGATCTGAAGCTGGACAGATGGAGGAAGATTTTTACTTTAATTCTTTCAGTATAAACAATCACATCATCAAACAAGATTCTTGCTTAATTAAAATAAGGCCTTTCTAAGTAAAACTGGATATTATGGCTGGCCTCAACATAGGAGAGATATTTAACAATCCTGTGATTGTTAAATCACAGGATTGTGAATTTTTGTTTTGTGATGACTAGAGAGTTGAAGTTGTCAAATCTTAAATAAACAAATATATCCTAACCAAGGCTAATCAATACTTTGTGTTGACAGGTCTCACATGAAAACCGCTATCTCCCAATGATGAAAAATACTTTCAGGATTAATTACGAAACAATAACCAAAACATGTTATTGTTATTCCTAGGCTCCTACACTTCAATTACTATGTTAACCTTCACGTCTCCACCGGTTTGTATACTATTGTGGGTTTTGTTTCGTGCTCATTGCCGTCATCTACTCTTTTGATAGACTTTGGAAGGCGATGATTGTGGAATCAATCATGGTTATGAAGATCGGTGACTAAATGTATTTTTAGGTTTGGACCTCGTCTATCCTGGGTTGTGTGGTTCATGAGAAATAGCATCCTCTTGGATGTTCTGTTGTGTATTGTTGTTGTGGCTCTCACCCAGTTCTTGTAGAAAGCCTCCTTGAGCATCGAGGAGTCGTGAGCGCGCTGAAACACTCCCTGCAGCCTCTGCTCTCTCTGTGGAAAACACAAAACACACACGCTTTAATTAGTCGTGAAACGTTATATGAGACTACCATGAAGCTATCAAGGAATCACATGACAACTCCTGCAAAAGGTGATACTTCACTATGGATTAGGGTAGCTTTTGATTCTAAAGCAACAGAACAGTAACCCGTTTCCAAGGTGTTATTTTCTCATGATTGAACGCCTGGAACGTGATGCGCCCTGAGCGTAAATTATGAGAGAGGGGGCAGGACATTCAGTAACATTAGTTAAGAGGTGAGAGAGGAAGGGACTTCCGTTAGAGAGATATCGGTTTCCGTTTTTTGGATATTGCTTTTTCTTCGTCAAAGCTCTGTATTTTCCCTCCCATTTGTTGTTATTCTTAACATGTTTATTTTTCGCCATGGAGATTATTAACGGCTGTACACAGCTCATAGGTAGTAAGGCAGGTTTACAATATAGATCTTAGATCTTCATGGGAAGCCACTACTTAACACCCCAAACTAAGATGACGACCTACCTTGTCTTTCAACTCCTGGATGTTAGTCTTCCTCTTATTCCTTTCCAAGCAGAAGGCAGCGTAGCACGTAAACATCGGTTCTATAAACAGGCAATGAAAGTTAAAAGTGGGTTTGTTCGTGTTTTGTTTTTTTACATGGTTGTTTCTGTGGGTTATATTTTACACATGTGTTTATGCTTGTCAAACATACCGGTGTTGAGGCTCTGGAGGCCCTCCTCGTAGACCAGGCTGCAGCGCTCCTCCCGCCGGGCGATGTCAGACGCTCTGCCCTTGGCTGTGGTCAGCTCTTCGCCAGCACTGGGCTTCTCCAGCTCTCTCCTGGCCAAGAAGTCCCATGTCACGCAGTCCTCTGTGTACTTGCTTTGTATGCTGCAATCCAAAATTCCCCCATTATTTAATTGCACAAGTGATGCAGTGTCACTTTCCACTAACTTGGAGGCATTTTTTAAAAGAAAGCTTTGAAATAGAATAAGACGAATTGTGTTTATGTTGGCAAAGGCAGTAAATTAAGAAAACTACCATCAACTATAACAATTTGAAAGAAAATCCTCTGAAATCACTAGAAATGTTGAAACGTCAGACAGAAAGTTAGAGTTAGTGAGTTGCCGCCTGGACACACACCCAAAACCATCGTCATCAACACTGAGCCCTATTGAGGAATTGTGTGCCTTACTCAGTTAGGATGGTATCCTGTAGTTCTTTAGTGAAATCAAAGATGGATGCAATATTCAGGAGTGAGATGATGAACTCTGCGCCTAATGGGGGAGAATGGAATGTTTACTTTATAAAAAGGACATACAGGATTTATAGGCATTGAGTAACGTAACTTTGGCAACACAAGAGATATAAGCCCACCTTGGATTTTCTCGGTAGCCTCTTTGTAGACAATCTCTGCAAGTTTGCCACTCATAACCTCTGGAGAAAATTCATATTCACCCTGAA
Organism: Eleginus gracilis; assembly: GCA_025629765.1. Classification (NCBI taxonomy): domain Eukaryota; kingdom Metazoa; phylum Chordata; class Actinopteri; order Gadiformes; family Gadidae; genus Eleginus; species Eleginus gracilis. Next base: position 4,152,885 of record JAOSLM010000115.1, on the reverse strand, counting down.
AAAAGGGAGAGTGTTAATGTAGACGTCCAGTACACAAAGAGATCCAGCGAGTGTGCATTAGTCTCTTGGCTCTCCTCACCAGGTCCATCTCAGCCTCCTCTGCCATGCTCTTTTGCTTCCTCAGTTTCTCTGCATGCAATAACTCCATCCGGAAGTACTGCATAACAGAACACCAGACCAACAAACAAGGTATTGAGCATTACACACACGTACATTTCTATCATGTTGTTAACAGTACTATATTTCCACCATACAATATCCGTTGTTACATTAGAAATTACACCCAAACTGTTCCTGTGTACCTCCTGGAAGACCTTCTTGTCCTCTGGATGAAAGCGAAGAGCTCTCAGAAACAGGTGCCTGGCACTTTCAGAAGAATTCATATCCTCCAACTCACTCTTGGCAGCCATGATCCACAGTCCTGAAGGGAGGAAGAGAGACATTTAAATACAGGTTTGCTTTTTATTCTATTACATGTAGCTCTGCAGAGAAATGTACTACACTGGATACATCCCTACTTTTAGGGCATGCTTAACCTATATTTTATAACAGGGGAAACCATACCTGGCTTATCAGGGTGTATTGCGATCATGGCCGAAAAGACTTTGCTTAGATGAGTCTTGGTGGCCTAAGTGAGAGCAACAGGGAATACAATCAGAACAGCAATACTCTATATAGGACAACACATGAATAAGGTCAACTGTTGTGTTCATTATGGCAAATACTTTGTTGACATACCCATTTCTTACAGAAAGCAATATGAGAGAGCCACAGCTGCACATCACTCTGTAACGAAAAGGTAAAAAAAACATATGGAATGTGACATCATTATTTCATACAGGGGGACAATTCTTTGTTTTTTTGTGCTAGCCGTGTGTGTGTGTTAATACCTTCCACTTGTTTGTAGCTCTTTTGAAGACCCCATTTATTCTTTGGACGATGGGGAACTCAATCTCCTCCCTCTTGAAATTGTATTTAATGTGCTGCAAAATAAAGGTTATGTTAAATGTTGTTGAATAACGATTTATATGGAACAGTGAACAGACCAAATGTATTTTTTCCATTGAGCCGTTATTAATGGAAATTATAATGAAAACACTCACCTCTCTTCTCTTTTTCACAAGCTCTAAAACGTTGATTTCATACTGTAACAAAATATAAATGACGTTAGTGGGTTCTTCCTACACTCGAGTAGAAAGATGACTTTATAGAGTACGACAACTTACCTGAATGTATGCGATGAAATCCTCCTTGTTTAGAATCAACCTTTGAAGCTTGTATTCCAAGGCTGTAGCTCTTTTGATCAGGGATCTTTGATAAACAAATAACCATACGTTTACTAAAATGGCTCATTATTCTTAGCCTATAAACAAACAATAGAAACAACATCACTGCCCGACCACTTGAAATGTATCCCTACATTTCACACCTTCAGAAGAAGCCTGAAATTGTGGCTAATTCAGCAACCATCAGGTTTATTTATTTTTTACAATATGCTCTCTCTATGTCTTCTTTCATTTTCTATTTCCATATTCTTAGCTTTTAAGAATGTTAATCTGTATTATAATTTTTAACCAAAAGCCCGACTTGAGACTCACGTCTATGTTTCTGTATCTTTCTCTATTCAAATAAACATTAAATAAATAAACATTAAAGACCAAGAGAAGGTGATTGGCAGGGTAAGCTATGTTTGCATAACATTACAATGCTGCTTGTGGACTAAGTCAACTAACGTTAGGTTATCTTACTTGACTTCTTTACTAGTGAACAGCCCGACTCTCTCCAGGTGCTCCAGCTCCGGGATGCGCTCCTCGACACGCAGCTGGATGACCTCCGCCATGCTTTGGTTTTATATATATAAGAATATCCACCTGAAGTAAGTTAATATGCTGCGGTAATATTCGATTGGCTGTACAGAGGTTTAGCCTACGCTAATCACGTTTCATTCTCCACATTGCACATGTGTGGAAGTTGCACGGGAAGTGGCGATGTTTCTATTCCGGTTCTGTGTGTCTAAACCCTCCGTGCGGAAACAATCGTCGGGTCGGAAGATAAAGCAGCTATAGCTGTAGCTTATCATTATAAGAATAGACACTTTTGGCAAGTGGGTTTAATGTGGTATTATTCAGTTAAGTGTTTAGTGGTTACACAATCAGCTCATGTGCTGTACGTGAATGTGATGAATTAAATATATAAAATGATTCATGGTAAGAGCATGATTAAGATAACAAGCTCTCAAAAATAAGAACTAAAAACAATCCATTTGAAATGAATGACGAACAGTGATGGGGTTTGGTCGTGATGAGTGGAAACACATACAAACACAGAGCGCTCGATTTCCCGCAAAATCGCGGAGTGGGAGAGCGGTTTGTGTGTCACGTACGGCTCCTCACAGCCAATCACAGCGCCCCGATCCCCCAGCTCCTCGGCCATTGGACGAGAGGCGTCCAATGCCTTGTTGTCCAGTACAAATCGGAGGAAACCAAAAAACAGGCAATAATTCTGAGAAAACTAATCAATATTTTTGGATTATAACATACTAGAATACCAACGCGTGCGACCTGTTGTGATGATCGCACGCGGTACACCCTTGGGCATATCGGGTTGAGTGTTGTTCACAGGTGTGCTAGCTCCGCTAGCTAGCCCCCATCCTTCCTCCTCGGAGTCTCTTCATTTCCATGGGCTTCTGTCGCTGGTAAGTCCGCCCGGCGAGGCTTGAGCTCGGGCAGCCGTGAGGCTAACACATGCCAGCAGCAGCCAGGCGTGGATGTTTTTTGTGTCTGTAGTTACTGTAACAGGTCATGCTAATTGGGATTTCTTAGAGCAGTACGGAGTGGGGTTGGGACTGTTATTGCCAGCCAAAGGTTAGCCAGGCTTTAGCCGTACCAGCTAATATGTTAGTTAGCATTGTGGGTTGAGCGTGAATTAGCTCGTTGGCTAATTTTAGCCACCGAGGACTACTTGCTAAGCTAACTTTCGCTCTTCCCACTTTCGGTTGTTTGCTCGCCCAAATGAGGTGTATTGTTGTCTCAAGTGTTTTTTTTGGTTTGTAGCGCTCAGGTGTTACTATGAGTGGCGGGAGTTGTAAAGCTAACGGCGCCGTGTATCCAGCTTCCTCCGCCGGGATGAACTCTGTGAAGAAGCCGAAGATGGAGCAGATCCAGGCCGACCATGAGCTGTTCCTGCAGGCCTTTGAAAGTAAGATAAATCACCCGCACAGCAACGTAAACATGGTCGTAACGACAAATTAACACATTGCTGGGATACTAATTTATTGACACGCGTGTCTGTTCTTCATTAGTCATTTAGTTCTTCCACCTCACAGTTTAGGGCTGACAGGCCTCTGCTGTAAGTGGGTTCCACTCACGGTGCTTCGTCCGTCGTTTGTGACTGCCTTTTTATTACATGTTTCGTTGTGTTCGGTAATTGTTTTATAATAGGCTTATTGACCACTCGGATTTCCCCTCAGGTCGATATTGAGTTGATCTACTATAATTAATGATTATACAAATTCAGACACTTATGAAATGGCTTGGTTTTTACGTAAATTAGGTGCAGGATTTAGCTTTTTTAAATTGTAGAAGAATTGTGCAGTGCTTAATAAAATATAGGCCATTAATCTAGTTTCAAGATGTGTCCACGTTGACTAGAAACATGGCTGATTTACTTACAGAGCATCATATGCAAATGTCTTCTAATAAAGGTATCCACATGTGTTCTTATACAGAGCCCACACAGATATATCGATATCTCCGCACAAGGAACTTGATAGCGGTGAGTAAAGTGTCCTATCTTATTCAACATTGTTGAGCAAAGCTGTTGATACATCTGTTAAAGCCGTTTCATTTTCGTTACAGCCCATCTTCCTGCATAGGACCCTCACTTTCATGTCTCATAGAAACATTCGAACAAATGCCAAAAGGTACATCTGTTGTAAAAGCTGGCATGATGTGCTAAATACCACAATACATCTCAATACATCTGAATTGTGACTAATAGTGTGTGGTTTTTTTTTTAACTTCCTGTTGCAGGAAAACGTTCAAGGTGGATGATTTGTTGCAGAGAGTTGAGAGGATGAAGGGAGAGCAAGAATCTCAATGGTAACAAAGATTCCCCTTCAATATAACTTGATGACATAAAATGTAATTATCCTAAGTTTATTATCTTTTCATAATACAGTTTAACCACTACCTTTACTTGAAGGGCAACAATTACAATTCTACCTTGTAGTTTGGCTTGTGGTTGGTTTAAATCATTACCATTTTCAAATCCAGCTTATGCAACATCTGAGTTGAGTATTTAAACGTGCTGGGTTTCCCTTTCCTTATCCCTGGCTCACTACTTGCTCTGTACCTGAACCCAACAATAGCGTGTCTCTGTAAAATCCCATGTCTTGTCAATGTTTGGCATGGCCCTGGATGTTAAACAATTTGCTCTGGGATTTACCGCATTGTTTCTCCTGCCGTTTTCTATTCAGCCTAGCGTCCCATCTTCAGCTAACCTTTACTGGTTTCTTCCATAAGGATGGTAAGTAAAGTCTACTGGCTTTCCAGGTGCTTCTCTTTAGGTTCAACGGTATCATCATAATAATCTTTGCTCGTTTTCTTACAGAAAAGCCATCACAGAATTCAGAAAATGAACAAACCTCAGTGTCATTAGAGGTGCTACTTGTCAAAGTCTGTCATAAAAAACGCAAGGTAATGTTAAGTTGAATCCAAATGTTTACTATAATCTTTCCCATGTCATTTTCCCTTATTCTTTCCCGTTACTGCAGCCATGGCTTTCGTAACAATCCCCTAATCAAATCAACCCCTTGATTTTTGCTAACTTGGCTTGCTCCGAGAAACGTGTATAGCGCAGGTTCAAATATGCCAAGTTGTTTGAAGACTATAAACGCATTATAAATCAAATGTGTGGTTTAAGCTGCTATATTAGAAAACATGACTTAAACACTGCAGTGTTTGAAGTATTATTTGTAGCATGCCGATGTGTTAAGTCAGCCTCTAATCTCATTATGTCCCGTCTCATTGCAGGATGTCAGCTGCCCAGTAAAGCAAGTGCCTACAGGTAAAAATCAGGTGCCTTTGAATCCTGATAGCAACCAAACCAAGCGGGTTCCCTGCCCTTCCTTATTGGTCTCCAGCAGCGAGTTTGAGCCCAGCAACAGTCACATGGTCAAGTCCTACTCGCTGCTGTTCAGGGTGTCCCTTGCAGGGAGGAGGGAAGCCAACGGGCTGGTCAACGGCGAGACCAACGAGAACATTGGTACGTGGAACTGGGAAGAAAAGCAAGGGTGTTTGGAGAGGGCACAAAGTAGCATGTTAGCACCGTGAAGAATGGGTTTTAACGAGCTCAAAACTGTTTTTGTTTTAGTTTTAGTTTTCTTGGCGCAAAAACAAGTAGTCTTGCCTCTTCCTCAAACTGGTGGGGTTCAGGGGGACATTACAATAAGCAGAAAAGGCTATGTACAGGGACCTTTAAGCATATGCTACATGTGGAGGCAAACAAAGACATGGGCTGAATTGGCATCTATACGTTCTATCTGCAGTTTATCATCCCCAGAGAAAATACTAGATACCGATGAGTTACGGTAAAGCCACCATCCCATAAATGTCATTTCTTTTCTTTTTCTTTTCCAGAACCATGGAAAATCCAAACCTTTTTAAGGAGCCTCCCTTTTTTAAGAAAGTTTAGATATACTTTCACTTCAATTTCCTGTTTCACAGCACTGCAATAGAAAGGGGGTCCACAAAAATAGATATTTTCAAATGATTAATTATTTCCTCCCATTGGGCAGATGTTACAGAGACCCCAAGCAGAAAGAAGAGAAGTTATTCGCACATAGAGGAGGACGGCTCTACCGAGACCTACGTTGCACAGATGACTGTCTTTGATAAAAACAGGTTTGAGTTTAAGCCTCAATATCACGACTGTCTGAATAAGAGAGTGTCTGCTTTACATAGTGCTGTGTGCCAGAAAGCCTTTTCTAATCCCTTTGCTATGCAGGAGACTGCAGCTGCTGGATGGAGAGTATGAGGTGTCGATGCAGGGCATGGAGGACACCCCTGTGAGCAAGAAGAGAGCCACATGGGAGACCATCCTGGACGGGAAGGTATGTGTGGGTTTAAGTAGGATATTGATGCAAAGGGTCCATCTAGAAGTACTTGCGCTGTCAAAACCATAATGTTTCTCATGTAAAGAGCTTCTTGGTCATAACCATGTAGGATTTTACACTCATGCGTGTCCAATGAAAAAAGCCTTGATACAGCTTTACATTTTTTAAGTTGTAAACATTGCAGAAGACTTCGGCTTCTGCACTTCAGCACCGACAACTGCAGTCTGACATCACACTGTCATCGAAGTAAAGTTTTAGAGCAAACAAGCTGTTTTACGCACTTATTTAGGGGTGTTTTTGGTGGGCACGAAAACTTCCCCTGGATTGGGCTTGGGTTTTCTATTTTAGCAGACATAAAACATGTATACATACGTCATAAGGGGAAGGTTGACAATGCATGATGTCATCCTTTGAACAGTCTCATCGCTACAGCGCCAACATAGCCACGCCTCCCCTCATTAACTCGCAGTACGGTCTCTCGCAGTAGTTCGGCTCACGTCTCATTGCTCTGTGTGACGGTGTTAGCTAAAAGTTGTTGTTAGCTTAAAGCTGTTCAGAAGTACTTTGGGATTGGAGTCAAATTACAAAGGAAAGTCAAAAGACTCATGTATACTCGTATGCAAGAACAAGTTTATTTTTTTTGGGTTTCATAACTGTGCACAGCTATCTTTTTCACGAAATTTGACCTGCACAAACTATACACTATATGAAAGCTGATCCTCAACTGATTTCAACAGTCCAAACCATATCACTTTTTGCCTAAAACTCTCAAATAATAAATCAAGAACAATCTTCCCCTTCTTTTTTTTTAACAAAAAAATTTAAGAAGTTTCCACCGGTATTAAATATTGAAATTTTTCAAGGTATTGTATCAAAGTTATAAAATCCAGTTGTCTGACAACACTAGTTGATACAGGATAGTCTTTTGGTGGTTGGGCTGCTTGACTCAATTTCAATCAAGGTGAATCCTAAAGAACAAAATGGCTTATGAGAACGGCATCTGCTAAATTAATAAACTGCAGCAACTGGGGTCATTTGCCATTCCCAAGTTGAAGACGTCGTTCACCAAGTGAAAAGTGTCCCCTTATTTCCCCCTCTCCTCAGAGGCTGCCTCCCTTCGAGACCTTCTCTCAGGGCCCCACGCTGCAGTTCACTCTGCGCTGGACCGGGGATGCCGGAGCCAAGTCCACAGCGCCTGTGGCCAAGCCCCTGTCCACACGCAACTCTGACGGCTCCAGCCCCATGGAGACCCGCACCAGCCACCACCGGGCTGCCCCACTGGGTAGGCCCCAGACACACAATTGGCAGCAATGCTTCCACAGGGTGAAATACGTACATGCAAGAGAGTTCCTCTGAGGTGTTCTCAGCTAGCGTAGGTGACAGCTAGCGTAAGTGACAATGAGGGAGACCTGTGAGGGGGTGGAGCCAAATGCATGCCTTTTACCTTTTAGAATAGACACTTTCTATTTTCCCTTGTCAATAATGGTCATTATACACTGGAAGAAAAAAGGTCCACGTGCCTGTTGCACATTGTTTAAAGTTTTTTTTACAACATAAATGTAATGGGCAATGATCTAGTAGAATGCAAGTGCTTTGACAGCTCCTACACTGAGTCCTGTAGGACCTACATTCATGTGGGATTTTCTGTTTCTATTGCTGGATCAGATGGACCCTGAAGCACTCTCGATTTTTAAGTTAACTGTTGTGCGTTTTCCATTGGAGTCTCCTGACTCTTAAACATAGTTCACTGTCCTTAGTATTTTCTGGGGTATTAGTGAAGCCTTCATGTGAGCCCGGATGGCAGCGTCTGACCCGCTTGCATATGCTCATGTTTATGTGTGTTTGTGCTCTGGTTTCCTTGAATGCTTAAAAGTATGTTGGTTTTGTTAGGCATGCATGTAAGGATAATCGTTTTGCAAGTTTTTATTATAGGTTAAATCCTTAGTAATGCTAGTCTAGACGAGAAGACAAGCATTTTTGTTAGTAAATGCAGTTGGAATCAATGAATCTGCGCTCTGTATCCAAGTTGAAAGTAACGTTAGTATTAGATTTAACACCACTTGCAACTCTCTGAAGGGATATCTCTGCTACTCTTTCAGCATTGAAGGACTCTTTGAGCATGGACATCCAGACGAGAAGAGAGCTGGTCCAATGTGAACCACGCCAAAAGCTGCGTATATTTTACCAGGTAGGTGGAAGCCCTTGTTTGATAATGCTTTTTTATTTTTTCATAAAGCATTACAGCTACCAGCTCGTTGGGGTGAAAGTGGTTCACTGGTTAGCATGGGAATATCATTTAGGAGTGTTGTTTTGTGTTTATGCATGTGGGAGTGAATGGAGGTACTACTTAATAAAAAATAAATGCTATATTATTCAAAGACGATTGCGCTCACTTCCTGGAGCTCCCTGTTGTAATGCATGTGTCTGTCTCCAGTTCCTGTACAACAACAACACGCGGCAGCAGACTGAGGCCCGGGACGACCTCCACTGTCCCTGGTGCACCCTGAACTGCAGGAGGCTGTACAGCCTGCTGAAGCACCTCAAGCTCTCCCACTCCCGCTTCATCTTCAACTATGTGGTGAGAATACACATCACGACAGGACCGCATATAGTCAGTGGCATAGTGCTATGGTGCCTCACACAATCCAAGGACGAGAGCTCTCAAAGCATAGGTTTAATTCCTAAACAACCCTCCATATGGCTGTTCTCGGCTGTGCCCCTACTCTTTTGAACCAAATTGGGCATGTTAATGGAATTTGTTTAAGAAGTCCCATTAAGATCCCCAGGTGAACAAACGGTGAATGGCTGTCAAACATGCCAGAAGTGAGGATGGCAATGGTTCTTCCACTGCGTCGTTGTCACACTGTTCCTACATTTGGAAGATCAACATTTTGATGGGACGGTAACTGAATAATTCTGATGCATATGTGAAACGGTTTTGGGTTTCATCTAATCAAAAAGGGTATTAAGGGATCACACTAGGAGATTAACGGACAAAGTTGATTTGGCCACAGTTGGTTTCTTATCAAAACTGAAACTAACCCTAGTGGAGAAGCCTCTACCGTTTTCGTCACACAATGCAACACAAAGTCAAAGCCAGCCGCAAAGGGAAGAGCTCAATCCCAGAAGATTGCTTGTCGTAAGGCAGACTGTGTTTTACTACATCGTATTTGTGGAAACATACTACAACGTCTGACGGCACGCTTTCTTTCCCTCCCTCTGTAGCCTCATCCCAAAGGCGCCAGAATAGACGTGTCCATCAACGAGTGCTATGACGGCTCCTACGTGGGGAACCCTCAGGACATACACAGCCAGCCCGGCTTTGCCTTCAGCCGCAATGGGCCTGTGAAGAGGACTGCGGTCACCCACATCCTGGTGTGCAGGTAACCATTCCCTCCTCCCGTCAGCCTCATGGATCCTGCAGCGCTGACCCATCTCGGCCATCTTAATCATTTGTTTATTAATGAGCAGATGATTAAGTTCAGTGAATATTTAATGAGCTCTTTCGGAAGAACCTTTATTAGGTTGAGGTAGAAATCAAATGTTAGGCTTATGTCCGCAAGGTGTACGGCTAACGCTACATAAGGGCTGGGAATAACTGTTTTTATCAATGAATTCATCTATGCTCAAGTTATTAAAAACAAAGACATTCTTTTAAACCTATTTATTCCAAACTAATCATTTTAAATAGGTTTCCTCTTCAGCCTCACTGCTAGATGCCACAACTTGACATGCACCATCTTTTTAAACGTTCAATTATATTGATCAGTTATTTCAAATGTTCTATATATGACATACTCAAGAAATACATTTGCTTAACATAATGGAAGAAATACAATTATTGTATGTATGAGGTGTATATATCACAACACAAACTGACAATCAATGTAGAATAACTAAACATGTTCTCATCAAAATTCATTGAAAAAGCAAGTCAAACAGACTTCAACTACACCCATTAGGGGCCGATCACAGATCATTGTCTTCATCCCTGGTCCTCTTTTGATCAACCCAGTGTTTTTGCCTTTTCTGGCGGTCCACCTTCTGTATAGGCCTTGTATGCTTCATTGACGGTAGACATTCTGCACAGCGACTAAATGGCAATTTTGTCAGCCATTTTAGAAAAAATATTAAATATATTGGCGCATTGCAACCGCCCTACATTACATTAACCTACGATTTGTTTTAATTACATTCAGTTATCAAAGGCATTCAGATCCAACTTTACAGCGGCTGGTGCCGGATGCAAATTTGTAGAACTCTGAACCCTAATGCTGGAGCAATATGAGTGGTTTATTGATGGTTTACATAATCATTGTAATTAAATTGGGGTCACTACCGGCTCTGTCCACGCGACATCCTTTGGCATATCTCTGTTCCTGCCTGAACCATCTCAGGTCAGCAGAATCTGTTTAAACGACATCGCCCTCACTGCCTTTCCCTCCGACCCCCTTTGCAGACCTAAGCGGACCAAGCCAAGCCTGTCTGAGTTCCTGGAGTCAGAGGACGGGGAGCTGGAGCAGCAGAGGACCTATGTGAGCGGCCACAACCGTCTCTACTTCCACAGCGACAGCTGCATGCCTCTCAGGCCGCAGGAAATGGAAGAAGACAGCGAGGACGAGCGGGACCCCGAGTGGCTCCGGGAGAAGACTGCCACGGTGAGCACATGTTTTGTTAAAGGATAGTCTGCCTTTGTAGCCATGTGCCTGATGTCACGGCTAGACTAAAATGTTACGTGACGGGAATGCGAGCAGATGTCGTCTGTAAAGTTCGGGGAGAATATAATGGCTACATGTGTTGGGTTCTGTCTGGTACGCTAAACACTGGTCCTGGTAAACTGAAATGCGCCATTTATTGCAGTCCCATGTGGTGTCGGTGTGTGAATGTCGCACCAAATCAAACGGGGACAACATGGCGGACTTTTGCACATTGTTTTGAACGAGGGTCGCATCGTTTAGCTTCTTCTCATGTAAACATGGCATTATGTTACAATTTCTTGGATTGTTTTTCTCCACGCAGCAACTGGAGGAGTTCACCGACGTCAACGAGGGAGAAAAGGAGGTTATGAAGCTGTGGAACCTGCACGTCATGCAGAAGGGGTGAGCACCTGGCTGTTTCCACCGGCAATTGGGACCTTTTTTATTGTAGACATTGATAATTATGGAGGAATTTGAAAATATCGATAAATATACAGATATTCTCATGGATTCAAAATAATATCTAACAATAACGGTCTAATCTAGTGTCATTACATTTTGAAATATATGGACATTCAAGTGGTGGCAGGCTAAATCTAGTTTTACTTTATGACTCAACGTTTCAAACACAACATTTGATCATTTTAAAGACTGTCAAACTAGGTATCACGATAAGTTGATATTCTCATTTCATGACTTTTCCATTCAATGACGATAAACAATGTTTAAACTTTAGATCAATTCTTGCACACAGTCTAATTATATAGCCTTCATAGCTCCAACTGGGGGGGATGATGGGAGAATTTGGAGAGTACAGGTTTAAATTAGGGCTGTTAAAACTAGCGCGTTAACGCAATCTTATTTGACCTAGATTCATAAAAAAATAAGGATTTGCCCACAGAATGTCAACATTCATATCGGAATTCATTTTTGTTTTTAGTTCAACTTACTTTACATTAAATTACAATTGAAGTAAGTGACTGCTTGTTTACAATGCCCAACTCTGGTGCTACTTATTTGAATTGAACTACACTTGTAACTGTTACAATTGTACTAAGTAACTGCCTGTTTACAATTCCCAAATCTGTAGTTTCCTGTCCGTTTCATATTCAGCCAACACTGAGTGAGTCACTAAAACTCCCTCAAGATCACTTGCTTATTAAGTACATTTGGTGTGAATGATAATGTGTCATTCCATTTGATAATCTCATTTAACTACGATTGGAGTGGCTTGAAAAAAGAATTAAAAATATGTATACTATTGCGATTAAATAATTGTATCGTTAGTTTAAGTACCATCAAATGTAATGTCACCCACTGTATAATGTGTCAAAGTTAAATGAACCTTTAGGAAGTAAAGCCTGTCCCCCCCCCCCCCCAAACGCAGCTTTATTGCGGACTACCAGATGAACCAGGCCAGCATGGTGTTTGTGGAGACCTGCGGCCCCTTCATCGCCCGCCGCAACCTCTGCCGCAACTTCCTGCTTCACCTGGTGAGCATGCACGACTTCAACCTGGTGAGCCTGGCCACCATCGACCGGGCCATGGCCCGCCTGCGCGGCATCCAGGAGGAGCTGGGGCCCGACGTGGAGCCCCTGGAGCCCCTGGAGCACACCCTGGAGACGGCTGCCAGCTGCAACGGCACCATCGGAGCCTCCGGGGGCGGCAGCAAGCTTGGCAAGAGGACAAAATGCGGCATGACCGACTGATGCCGGCTGCCTGGACGACTGCCAATGGTCCAAACATCTTTTGGTTCCTTTCTTTCCTCTTTCTTTTTTTTTTTTTTTATATAAAACCATCGACTGACCCCTTGGTGCTTGATAAGGAAACCTGAATGGTGATGAAGAGGACGGTGGACCCAACAGAAAGATGACCGGAATACAAGTTTTAACAGGTTTCCTAAGGACTTGAACTTAACCAAATATGAACAATATCCCAATATACACAACATACCCACGCCCACACAAGTCAGGCAAAATATGCATTTTGTAGAAGCCAGTGACGTGTTCTGGTTGCGAGTGGGGCCAGTGCACCGTGTTTTTAACCCAACACAACTGCGTTCAGGGTGTACCTGTACTAGACATCTGTATCAAAACTTCAGTAAAGAGAAAACATAACGATAACATGTCACTTTTTGTTTATTTGTACACGTACACAATAACCTTGTTGGCTCCTGTTATACTTTTTAGCTGAGTTCTTTAGCACTTGGTATTTGTATTTTAGAGACTTGTGAACTTGAAGAAAATGCAATTTTTTTGTTTGATTCTTTATGCTGCGCCAGTTGTCACATGCAGCTTCTCGACTCTGGAATTATTTGCGTCTCTCCAGTGTGAATACCTTTTTGGACCATGACCTTGAGGGACATTGATTTGAAGGCTTTCGTTGAATTGGCAGAACATTTTATTCTTCACACTTGGACTTGATGGAAGGCAAGGCGAGATGGGCTCAAAATCGCCACCTTTACGGGGGGGGAACCTCCACATAGCCATTCGTATGCTGTTGGTTTGTTGATTAGATCACAACATAACAAAGGGTTATGATTCTTAGGTCCAAGGCCTTACCGCCCTACTTTTTTTACAGGGTGTTCTCTCCAACGGCTGGGGCTCCTATAGTCCCTCAGACCCTTGGCCCAACGCAAAGTACATAAACGATTTACCAGCAGCACCATCTTGTGTGTCGAACCGTCACGATCACAACAGCAAGAGGTTTTTCATGCTTTTCTTTTCGTCCCGGCCCAATAAATGCTGGAAGTTTGACGCTTAATACTTTTTGAGTTGGGTGGGTTTTGTGCGCTTCGACACGAGTTGTTAGTAGAGAATACTTTATGAATATGTTGTATACATTGTAATAATGTTAAATATTCAATTGTACCCCCACATTGTGTATCCATCAAGATTTACAAACACATGTTTTTCTTTCCTCAAAGCAATATTCCGGTAATGTGGATAATTGATATTTGAGATAACTTTTTAATTTTTTGCTCCGTTTATGCCAAAGTGAAGGTGGATTTACTTATCTTTTTTTTGAGGGACAGGGGCCGGGTGGGTCTCCATTAGATGGGTTTTTCTATCTAGCAATTTTATCTTTAGTTCATTCAAAACTCCACTGAGGGGAAAGGATCATGGGTATATTAAATAGTGTGTCCACAAACCCACAATAAGCAGAACCATGATGTGGTTGTCTTTTGTTTCTTTTCATCATTTTCGCACCCTATTTCTTTAGTTGTGTAAAAGTCACTTCACCAATGTTGTCAAAACATCCTGGTAAAAAAAAAAAAAAAATGTAAACTTTGGATATGGGGATTTTTATATTTAAAATAAAAATACATTTGAACTTGATCGTGAATTGTTTTGACTCACTCGGTTTGTTTTAAAATCACTCAGATATTTGCAGTAGCAACCAGTAGATTGTCAGGAGAATTTGCATGGAAATCGTAGATTATAATGAATTGCCTCCCAACAAGAACCAATCCTTTGAATACTTTGCATGATGAAAGTGCAGTCCATGGACTGTCACAATGTATATATAGTCCGGACTGCAAGCCACTTGCATGTTCGCATTACTGCGATCTCTACACAAAAGCACCGCCAGGGAGAGCCCTATACATGTAAATAGTAGACTTATCTACTTGTACCTAATTCAAATAAGCTCACCAATATTGCATCTATAGTGGTAGCTTGGGTCGCCATATTTGTATCTGCATGATTTTGGTTGAACAAAAATCAACCCATGAGCATCCTTCTGTCAAATAGTCCGCAAAGCATTACATCTCAGTGGTCTGGAGTGATAGACAGCTTCACGGATTTAGATTCAAGTTTTATTTGTCGCATGCATAGAGTAATATATTCAGAAATATTCATATTTAGTGAAATGTAATAGTGAAGCCAGTGCAATATAAGACAAAATAAAAGATACGTGATTTGAAAAGTACATAGCAAATATATATCACTACTATGCTATGTACACATTAACAATGTTTGCTGAATTCATTGGCCAATGTGAGAATGTCTGTCAATTTATTGACAGAAAGCAGCATTAACATATTAAGGACATCTTTCAACTAGGGTAGACCGATGCTTCTTGCTTAATCGTAGATGGACATACATGCTTTATGTATCGAAGTTGACCAAGGTCAAGATGCAGTCACAGTGCACAACCGTTCAGAAAACATCCAATTAGTGAATTAATTCATTTATACGCGCTCACGTTTTGACGACACCGCCCAGGCGGACTGTATTCAATGTAACACCCAAACGTCTTGCTATGATCGTAACTGATTTGAAAACATAAAGTGTGCGACATTATTTCTGGGCAAAGAAGCGGAACAATTGAAAGCCGAAAACCGAGAAGGTGCAGTCACGAATTAATTTGTCTGCAATGCGGAACAAACTGACGCGGAGAAACCACGCCGGAGTCGGAGAGATTCAAAGCAGGGTGGTAACACAAAGTGATGTAAACCTCCTCCTTTCACCTGTAGAAAGCGGCTCTGACGCCGTGGCTGTGTCGAAGAAGGATTCGGCTCGACTGAGCGATGACACCAATAATGGAGGAGAGTGTATGTCTACACGTGCTGCCGAGAGGCAAGTTATTAGCAACATTTATAAACTTCAACCCGAAGAAAGTCATACAAGCAAACTTGCGGTTTGTGTTATGCGGGCAACACAACATGCCAGGGCTGAACCCGTGTGTAAACAACACCGTGATCAGGACCGGTTGTACGAAGCGATAACCCCTGCCTGCTCACCACCGTCAGACTCAAGTCCACACAACTGTTTAGAAGAGATCAAAAAGTCAAATCCTACATTTCCTGCCAGAAGAGTGTTTCGCTTCCTGCAAAAGAAGTCCAGTGAAAACAAATGTAATTTGATATCTCCAGGTGAGTGTATCACAATTATAGTGATGAAAATATGTATACAAATGTCTTTGCCACCCAAAAAGGCTTGGTTACCCAAAATATGGTTGATAATTATTGTGCAATATCTGATGACCACATCATTGTGTTTTCCAAACATGCACACAGTAAAATTTGTGAGATTGGCTTTTACTTTCAAGCTGAGGAAACTTGACACACATTCCCTCCTTACTCCCTCCTTACTCCAACCATTTAGTAGAAAAAAGGAAACGTCAACACGAGGTGAATGTTCCTGGCAAGGATTTCAAGAGGCAGAGGAAAGCTGTGCTTGCAGAGACGACCACTTGTAGGCCTTCAGAGACCGGTGTCCCCTCAACCGAAGCTGTGCAGGGACACTCAAGGCTAAGTCGCACTCAAAGACTTAAGCGCCTCAAACGGGGAGCTGGACTTTGTGACACGCCTCAACTGACACCGAAAACTGAATCAGAGACAGAAGCCATCTCTTACGGTCCAAATACAGGTACAAATTGTGGTTTGAGCATTTACTTCAACAGGTGTAAATAATTTCCGTAAATGGTTACATGGTATAAGTTAATTATTTTTTATTTTTGGAGAAGCCAGTATTAGCGATGTTCTTTGGACAGAGAAGTACAGCCCTTTGCATTCCAGCGAGGTCATCGGCAACTCTAGCTCGGTGAATAAAGTGCACAGGTGAGGTTTAGATACACTCGCATCTCTCCAGGAAATTGTACAGAAAGTCTTGAGGCCAAGTAATTTTCTTCCTTGATTTGTCTTTTTGAAGTTGGTTGAAGAAATGGAGATGGAGGGTGGATGGATACGATCAGAAAGAAGAAGCTGAAAGGAAATGCCCACACGATGACGATGGTTTGATTTGAAATTCTAACCTCACTATAAACCCAGTTCCCATGATGTGTTCTGGAAACACAACAGTACCCGGGATGTGTTTCTGTTGCAGGCCTGTGGGACTGTGGGGCCTTCCAGGGCGAGGCTGGGTCTGAGGGGGAGACGGTGGAGCAGCTGTCCACCACCCTGCTGATCACCGGGCCTCCTGGGTCGGGCAAGACAGCCTCTGTATACGCCTGCGCTCTGGAGCTCGGCTTTAAGGTCAGTGAGTATAATAATCATAGCTGGCTTTTCATTTAAATCAGAATGAAATTGAGAGACTGTTCATTTGTCTGGGATTGTGGTGAATACGTAAAAACTAAATATATTTTCTATCAGCTGATTGTTCCTTTCTGGCCTCTTTTGTCGGCAGGTCTTCGAGGTGAACTGCTCTTCCAAGCGGAGTGGCCGGTGTGTCCTGGCCCAGCTGAAGGAGGTCACCCAGTCTCACCTGGTGGAGGCCCCAGGAAAAGAGGCCCTCAGGCCTGCCTACTACAACAACTACTACCCCCACAACAGTCGCAGCAAGCCCGATGCTTTACCGGGTAGGGCCAGAGTAACCTTCTCAGGAGAAGAGTGCAGCCTCATGTCGTCCATTGTTTGTCATGTGTGTGCGGCTTGGAGAATAAGCCACAGTTGAAATTATATTATTAGGTGTTGTGTGTAGTGTGTGTGCATGTCTCTCGCTAAGTCTACCTTGCTGATTCACCTTGTATTGCCATTGCCCAATTTTTTTTATTGTTGGTTGTTGTTAGGGTATGAATAAATACCGATAATACATTTTATTGTTGGAAATAATATCCTCTAAAAATGGTTTCTTGTCACAGGTAAAAGTTCCTCTAAAGCCACTGTAGCCACCTCAAAACGGAGACCGGGGCCCCACCATGGCCGCTCCCGACGCACAAGACCCCCGGACTCCGGCGTCGCTACTCTGACCAGTTTCTTCAAGACTACAGCAGAGGACCCGGCTGTGGTTGCTAGCCCGCCTCTCGAGGACCACCAGGAGCCATGCCATTTCGCAACAAGACCAGCGGGGCGGCGGGACCTACGGACAGCAGCTATGTCACTGGTTCTCTTCGAGGAGGTCAGACCGGTCTCTATTCTACTAGCCGCCAATCCCCGCCTAAAAAAGGGACTTTTGTACTGAATCCTCGGTTATTAGTTATTGGCTGAAATGATTTGTACAAATTATGTGTATTTGTATAATTCTGATAAACTGTTGCAGCATTACAGAGCGTGTACACACCTATGGTACGAGATGTTTCTATTGGTGAAAGGCTATTGTGGCATGCATATGTCACCAAAAACAGCTCTGATCCTGCCTTGGGTTTCAGAGGTGCTTGCATCGTGTGTTTTGGTGAACAGGTTGATGTCATATTTGATGATGACTTGGGCTTCCTCTCGGCCATCAAGACTCTGATGACCACGACCAAGAGGCCTGTGGTTCTGACCACCAGTGGTAAATAGACTGGGTTTCTCAATGGCAGAATAAGACCCCTTTTATGCCTGCTAGTAACATGAAGTACAAGTCATTTTTGTAACTCTTTCAATCAGTGTTGCTTTTCATTGAGAGCACGTCGGCAAGAGACGTACATGTCTGATTGGTTACGCTTGGCTGGCTATTGGTCAACCATGTAGTTAGGTCAGCAGGATTACACAGCTTGTGAACAGTGATATTAAGTGATAGATTACATATTAAAGTAATGGAAAACACAAATCCGTAGTTTGGGGTGATCAAGCATCAGGAAGCTCTGAAGCTAACAAGTTTACATGACTTGGGCTGGGTAACATGGCGTTTTCTTTGTTTTCTGCATTTAACAGTTAGCTTTCAGTTCTACAGCATTACACATTAAAAGACCAGATTGTGTTAGCCTTTCTGTCTCTGATTTTCTGTCTCACTGTGTAATAGAAGACCATATCTCCTCTGTAGATCCATTATTCAAAGAGAGATTTGAAAGCGACGTGGAAGAAATCCTATTTAAAACGCCCTTGGCGGTAAGTTCACACCTGTAAAATCCAGTTTAACATGGGATCTGTAACGGCACCAACAGGTGGTGAGTCTGGTCCTGTACCTCCCTGTTCCCCAGGTGAACGTCTGCAGCTACCTGCGTCTGGTGTGTCTGGCGGAGAACGCCAGGACGCAGCAGCATGAGGTGGCGGGCCTCCTGGCCGAGTGCCAGGGGGACCTCAGGCGCTGTCTGCTCCAACTGCACTTCCTGGTGAAGAGCAGTATGGGTCGGCGACCCCTACGGACGGGATTGCCCAGGCAGTCGGTTCTTGGCGGGTCGGACCGTAAGGCAGTCGATTTATTCTTCTTGTCATGTTCTTAAATGCTCGCTCCCGAGATTGTTAACTGAAGTGCACAGCTCATAGGAAGTTAGAGAACAGAAGTGCTTTCTGCTTGACCGAGATAACGTTAACATTTATGAACCTCTCTATTAAATTAAAAAATGAAGGCCAATGATTATAATATTTGATATTCAGACTCTAAATGTTTTCAAATGTAGTTGATAAATCTATTAATATGGGGAGAG